>BFEA01000033.1:4945704-4967771 GCA_003427395.1 Chara braunii
TGGGATAGCGACTGCCAGATCACCAAGGTGGATAGAGTGCTTGACTGGGGGGAAGGGCGACTGGGTAGGTCGAATGGATTGTTCGGCAAACCAGACGGGTGTGCGGGGGAGCGAGAAGTGGGATGGTGGAGTAACGGGGTGGGAGAGCGACTGCCAGATCACCAAGGTGGATAGAGTGGCTTGTGATTGGTCTACTTTTCCACATCCAACGCTGGCGTGGCAACAGGGCGGGTAGGGTTTGCCCATGTGGTCGTTCAACAATATGCCATGTGGAATACTGATTTCAATTTTTTGTGTTTCAACATTTTGGTCGCGTGGCAGGGAAGGAGGTGCTGGGAAGATCGGCACCGATGCCTATGCGATTGACTTGTGTTCTGTCACGTGAGTATTGCGAGTTGACCTTTTTTCAATTTTCTATAAACATGGATTTTCACCACTTGGCAGGGTAGGAGGTGCAGTGGTGTTAGGCATCTGGGTTGTATATGTCGTTGTTTTGCTCTCCTGGTACGTGGGTATTTTGCTTTGAATTTGTCTGCAATAGGGCTTTCCTCCACTTGAGTGGCCTGTAGTTAATTACGATCGTGGGGAGAAACTTCTTTTTTTTTTTTTTTTTTTTTTTTTTTAAGGGTCCAGTGCCCAAGGCTTATATTATCAAAGGATGATTGAGGTCGGGGTCCTCACAGTCTACCCGGACTGGCCGCATAGAAATGTGCCTCTTCACCCCATAGGGGCGCCTGATCTAACAATATAACCCTAGCACAATTCCAACTTTTTCTATTTTTCTTGCTTTACAGGAACAACCCTAGTCTCATAAACAATCATACCCATACCAAGCCCTTGAGACCATACTTAGTGCTGAGGGGGGGAAGGGGTTTGGAAAATCCGATACTGGTCGTAAGGGGATTACAGGTTCTATCATAGTCCAATCATTGAAAGCCAGACAATAATCCCGTCTCAGTTCTTCTTCTTCACCTCTCTTTGCCCCTTCTCATTTAACCTTCCCTATCTTTCCCCCATGGGTTCCTCCTAGCCAGCATTGGTTGAATCGTTGGATGTATTGAAGTATTTCTTTATGCGAGGATAAAAATTGTACTTTTTCCTTGCATTGCTCCTATTTCATAATGATGTCTGTTTGTATTTGTGTTGTGTCATTGAATTCTGGTCCATCAAGTCGTACTCCCTCCATTTCATATGTACATCTTCTTAACCATATTGCCCATAATACCGCTCTCCTGCCCATGTTAAACAAATTTTGAGAGAATTCATCAATAGACTCAGGGGACCAGGTCTCAAGAAGAAGGGCTTTCCAGTCCCATGGCCATTGGATTTGTGTTTCGAGATTAGACCATATACGGTCCCACCACCTCCAAAGTCAAATGGCTCCAGGACATTGCAGGAATACATGTTCAATAGTCTCAGGAATTAATTTGGATGGAAACGCCGACTTACAAAATTTACACCAGGGAAGTGTTATTCCCCTTTGTTCCAATGTTGTCCTGTCTATAAGCCAGTTATTTGTAGGTAGGCACCTATGCTCTATTTGTCATTGTAGTGAAGCCACTTTTGTAGGCTTAATTTTTGTCTTGCTAAACCATTTTACCTTTCTTAATGATTCTTTATTAATGTTAAGATGCTTCATCCATCTTTCCTCAACTTTATCCTTCAAGATAATTCTGGGGCGAAGCATCCTGTAAGTGGATTTCACTCACTTCACTCACAATGTGTGGAGAGCACAAGAGTACTTTGTTCCTTTCCTTCTTGTATTGGACCATGTCCAATTAACCGGGTCTAGGGTCAGATTGCTTATGGGTGTATTAGGTTTAAAAACTATCCATTTATCTTTGTGCCTCAATACTCTGACCCTGAATATCTGATTTTTTGTCACCCTACTTATAATATTTTGATCGTTGATTATGACATTAAGATTACTATCCATTTCATATGTAGTTAGGAGGGCCTTTCCTTTTTTCACAACAACAAATTGCCTAAGACATTTGGTTGGTCTTTTATAGTCACCCAATCGCTCTCCAGTAACTGAGGTCCCTTTTTTAAAATTCTTACCCAGTCCAAGGGGATCCAATCAATTATATTTTCTAAGGCTTTCTCAGAATTATGACAATATCTAAGAAGTGTTTGTAATTGTGAAGGGGTAATTCACTCTCCATTATCACTGTCCCAGATGTCCTTTATCCTAACAATACCATTTTTAACCCACCCCTTCCATGGGGAATCCATACAGTGAAGGACACATCCCTGAGGATCTCTGAGAAGGTTATTATCAAAGAGTGGTTTCTGGCTTACTTCCTCCCTTCTTTAAGGAGGTTTTCGATCTGTTAGTGGCAATTTCCTTCATGTTTTGATGAGATTAGGCCAAAATGCATCATTGTGTAAATCCCTTCTTGCCGCTCTCCTATCTCATACACATTGGTCTAGTGATTCTTTCAATGTTCCTTTTGGTATAGACCATGATCTATTTTCTAGCCACATCATAGGATCTATGTTATCGGGTGTTATCGGGGCTAGACGTCTGATCTGCTCCCATGCCAACTCGCTCCAGGGGGTTTGGGGATTAAAAAGTAGGCGTTTAATCCATTGAACTGATAAGGCCATAGCTTGTAAAGCAGGATCTATGATACCCAATCCTCCTCTCGTCTTAGGTTGTATCACCGATTGCCATGCAACTCTGCTAATTACCTTATCAAGTTCATGATTCTCTCTCCATAAAAATGCTGATAGTTGTCTTTGCAGCACCTTTAACATTTTCTTATCCAGGACCCATATTGCTGATTTATACCAGATCGAGGCTAACACCACATTGTTAATCACCAGAGTACACTCAAAGAGAGAAGTTTGTTTACCCTTCCTAAAGCTCCAACTTAGTGTATGCTTGTTTAGATATACATTCATTGTTGCTTGATGGTTTTCCTGCTGCTGATAGAGAAATTTCTAATACTCTTATAGGGGTATCCAAAGAGAGTCATTTTACCTGAGGACATTCAGGGGGTCTTACTCCTTGATGATGAATCCACCAACCCATTATCTTATTACCCCAATTAACCCTCATATCAGACATCCTATAAAATCTATCCATAAGCCTGCTTATTACTTCTAAATTCTCCTTTGATGCTACTACCATAAGGGACAGATCATCAGCAAATAGAGAGCACACATGAATGGCTTCCTTTGAAATAGATGACACTTGAATTCTTTTAATGTCTTTATGTAGTCTAAGGTTAGCTCTCAGGACCTCCATAACTATGACAAAAGGGAAGGGGGCAATAGGGTCCCCCTGTCTCACCGACCTCTGTAATGAGATAGGGGGTGCTAGATTTCCGTTCACCATTACCCTGGTGGTTGCATTCTCATGCAGTATTCTTACCCACTTCATGAAATTTGGAGCAAAGTTAAGTTTCTCTAGACATTTGTCTAGAAATTGTCAGTCCACATGATCATATGTTTTTTCAAAATTTATAAATATGAAGGTTGCATTATGTTTTGATTGACGTGATAACCTGATCAGTTCAGTAACTAGTAATATATTATCTTGAATATTCCTTCCTATAATGAACCCTATTTGCGTTGGATGAATAATTTCAGCAATGATTTTGGATAGTCTATTAGCTAAGGTTTTTGCCATTAGTTTGTAAACCACTGTCAAGAGAGTAATAGGCCGATAGTTCCGAATGTTGTTTTATCCTCTTTTTTGTAGAGAATAGTTAATATCCCTTGGCCCACAAATTCTCGCATTTGTCCAGAAGACCAAATTGCCCGGTAGAAGTCCATGAGATCTTATGAGAGAAAATTTCATAAGACTTCCCAAAATTCCTTGGGGAGACCATCGATGCCTGGGGTCTTTTCTTCTTCCATTAGCATTAGGGCTGTCCATATTTCCTCTTTTGAAACAGGTATTTCTAATTCCTCTTTTTGGACTTCTGTTAGTGATTTATTCAATGGTGTGAGAAACTCCTCTATTTCTTGTATTCTTTGATTCTCTGGGATATTTTTAGTTTCTGATTTAAAGAGATCCTGATAGAAATTCCTAGCTATCTTCGTACAAGATGATGAGGACGTGACCAATGGGGCATTCCTTTGAAAGGGGTCTTCAAGGGCTTCAATAACTGTGCGACCAGAGTTAATTTTTGCGAATGAGAAAAACCTTGCATCAATTTCCCCTTCCATTTTGTGTTTTCTTAATTTACCTTTAATCCTTATTCCTTGCCACCTGTATTCCATTAGGGTCAACAACTGATCCTCAAATTCTTTGATTTCTTGAGCTAGGGGTTCTAAAACCTTTATTTCATCGGCTTCATTCTCTTGTTGTTGGAGTTGTTGAATTTTCTGGAGCAAGTGTGTCTCTTTAGAATGTCTTTGTAAAGCTAGGAGTTTAGAATATTCATTGCATTTACGACCTAGAAATGCTAGGCCGTTGTTGAACCATATTATGTCATCTTGCATGAGGTCCCGCTGGTTATGCCAGAAGGTCCATACATCTTTGAGGTAAGAAATAAAGTTGTCAATCTTCAAATGAGAGGTATTGAGTTTATAGAATCATTTCCCTTGATCCCACTTTTTTCTGAATGTGAGGATCGCGACACACATAGCATGATCCAAGCCTGGTAAAGGACTTCGTGGAAATATCTCTGCACACTGTATTGCTCCCTGAAGTTCTTCAGACATTAGAATAAGATCGATGCGAGATTTAGAGCCCTGATTAGATTGACCTTTCCTGAAACAGGAGAAAAGTCTTTGAGTAGGGTTAAGTCGTCTATAGGAATCAAATAAGTTAAGAGACTGACATAGATTATTTATGATTATCTCATCAGACTCAATGTATGTAGGGCATGGGGATGATATGTGTCATCGATCAAGTTGTCTAGTTGGTGCCGCATTGAAATCCCCAGCTATTATAACCGGGATCCCTTGTGGGAGTCGAGGAAGAGATGAATTTTTTTTTTCTTTCTCCAACATCATTAGGCCCATATACACATAGGATACATACTACGTTCAATTCTAGCATTACTAGCACGAAGGCCCATCTCCCTTCCTCCTTGTCAACCTCCGCATAAATGGGATCTGCCCTAGAATGAGGGGGAATCCAGATAGCCACTTCTGCACTACCAGGTTTCGGTGCATGGGCTCTAAATGATTGGTGAGACCATATTACCTTGTGTGTATGATGATGTGCATCTGTATCCATCAGATGAGTTTCGTGAATACAGATTACATCGGGCCAATCCATTTCCTCTATACCTTTTATCTGATCATAGATTGCTTGTTTCTTTGTGTATTGAGTTGAGGCTAGTCCATTAACATTCAGTGACCGCAGATCCAGGTCTGCACTCCTTTTTAGAGACCCACAATCCTTGTCTTTGTTATATAATGCATATATTACTTTAATTTCTCCCATTGTATTGTCCTATCTTATACATATACTGAGGAAAGAAGTTATTTGGAAAATGAATGGGGAAGTTGGAGGTCTCATAATGCATTCATAGACTGCCAATCACCTTTATCTAAAATTACACCAGCTTCCAATGTCTTCTCCCTCAAAAGTCTAACGAGAATAGTGCCCACATCTGTCTCTGACAAAAAATTGTTAGCTTCAACCTTTAAGATCTGTACTTCTTTAAGAGTTTTTCCCCCCATCCATCTTAGATCTACCTGTTTTGAAAAAGATGGTTAATGGAAGACGAAAAATTCGGTGTTTTTCGGCACACCACCACAAGCGATGTCGTCAATAATTTCGCGAACAAACAATGCAGGCTCATAATACAAACATCAAAAAAACAAACAGGCAAAAAAAAATGGAAAAAAAAAACTAAAATGCACTATAAAACCCTATTCGGAGTAGCATTCGAAGTTCGGCAATTTGTTTTCCGAATTCGGTGTTTTTGCCAATTTTTTTATTAGCAGTCCAAATACATCGAAACTTAATATACATATACCCTAAAGCACATACATATCACACAAAAAAACAAACACAAAAACAAACACCAATTCGGAAAAATATGGCAGTTTCGGTGAAAAATCCGCCGAAAATGACACTACCTATTAACCATATGTGTGTTTTGAAGGGTCGTATCTCAGGTAGACATCCTTTTCAACTATCTTTTGTGATTCTGTGATGAGTGTGAAAATGAATGTAGCTCCCTCAGGCAAATGGTCGTTGATGAATGTGGAAATCTCTTGTTGATTTGGATTTTCACCCCCCTGAGTGCCTAAGTCTGATGAGATAGAGAGGACCGGGGAGGAAGTGCCAAGAATAGTTCTCTCTCCATAGACCGTCCCCGGAGGTTCTGACAATCCCACCTCCCAAATATTTTTTTTCCTCCTTACTGGCAATATTATTGTACCCTCCTTAGTAGTAGTCATCTCCCCCTGACCCATCAACAACCTGTGTCTTAATTTCTGCCTCTTACTTGTCAACTCAGATATTTGTCTAATGTTCAGTTGAATATCGTGATCCTCTTTCTCTGATGACACCGGTATGTCAGATTCGTCAGTAAGGTCCACTACCTGTTCCTTCTCCTGAGAGTTTAGCTGAAGTACTTTCATTTTGTTTGCCTCCATTGTTAGTTGATCAGTCTTATTTATTCCCAAAGCAACCTCTTTACTCTTGATGAGCATGAATTTCTTTTCACCAGTTACTTCTGAGGTCACTTCTGCAAATTGCTCCTTCCCTTTATAAACTGTAATAGCCCTTGAATTCTCCTTTTTGGGCTCCTCTTCTGTTTCCTTGCTATCGCTTTGTTGACTTAGTGCATCATTCTGAGGGGTTTCCTCAGTCAGTACTAAGTCTGCATTGGACAAATTTTGATCTTCCTGATCTTCTTGAACATCCTTCTCTCCTTTTTCCTGATTTTTCCCTTCCTGAATCATCCCCTTCGTATGGTCTTGCAAGCTTATCATTTGGTATCCCCCTACTCCCTCCAATGCATGATTAGTTTGTTTCTCACTGGGTGGATGGAACCGAACCATGACCATATGCAAGAGACAGTTGCAAATGTCACCCCAGTTCACTCCGTTTTTAGGTCCTTGTTCCATTACTTTCTTGAGGCTAGGGCTGCTTTCAAGCATAGGAATTAGTTGCCTATAGACCTGGTCCCAGACCACTTCTGAAAGTCCCGTGTGTCTGAGCTTCATATTGACCAGCAACCAATGTGCGACTTATAATAGTTCCGTTTGAAGGCCTGTGGAAAGATCTGTTTCTTTGTTTGCTATTACTAGCGCAGGCGGTGGAGCCACGGCCTGCTCAATCTCCATAGGCTCACTCCCAAAGGCCTCCTTGAAGGGGTCAATGTCCATGGGATCATCGGACTGTGAGGTTCCTTCCTTGTCTTCTTCCTTGTCTTGATCCTTGGTCTCACAAACATTTCTGGTTCCTATAGAAAGACTATCTGTATCTCCCAGTACCTCCATTTGTTCCTTCTATCTATATCCTTGGTCTCAAATTGATTAAATTTTGTTGTTTGTACCCCCTGTTCCATTGGAACTGGTTGCTCTGAATAACTAGATTGTGAGGATTGTGAAGCTTGTGACACTTGCATAAGTTGATTCGCCGAAGACAATTCCTGATTATCATTTCCTTTTCTTTTGCGCCGCACTTCTTTCTATTCTTTCCCTGGATGCGGGCTTATGGAAGGTAAGTATGCTGCTGCTGATGGGCCTATAGCCCTTGGGTTATTGGCATCAACTTTTCCATTTTCCATAGGCTGTATCCTTTGTTGACTTTGTTGTGCGTTCTCTTCCCAGACGATCCTTCAGGGTAATCAGCAGTTGCTCCCACTGAGGGGTGACTCAAACTCTTCCCCCCTTTTCCAGAGAGAATATCTTGGGCCATTGTTCCGTGATAGGGGTGCACTGTTTGCTGGGAAAAGACATTTTTCACACTCTTATCATTTAATTGTCCAACCTTCAAGGCTTGTGAACCCTGAAGAGGGGACTGAGGTGAAACCCAATCTGCAGGTGGCCGCAGAACCTTGCACAAATCCCCCCTTTCTTCCCAAAACCAACCTATCTGTTGGCCAACTTGATTTAGTTCATCACTGAAAATCCAGCCTTCGTACCCCTGGACCGTTGGGACCCATTTGTGTGCACGTTGTTGGTCTCTTTTCAATTTTGAACCTTGTGGAGTTGCATGCTGTGGGTGCATTGGACATGCAAATTCTGTACCGAGATGCCCATACGCTTTACTCTTAAAGCACCAGGGCTGAAATTTATGGGCAGTGTGAATCTGGTAGATTCTACCTCCCATCTTGAATGGAACAATATCATCAAGAGAGAACATCTGATCCTTAGGTAAGTCCAAAACTAACATCAGATGGTCATCTCTCTTGGCGACGTAAGTAGGAAGTGGATCAATAAAATCCACAACTGCTGTCCGAAATCGTGGATAAACGCCGCTTGTACCTCAATACGAATATGTCTGAACTCTACCCAGTAAAAGTCTCTAATGAGTTGTTCCCTTTTCTCCTCTGGACCTACCTTCCTAGGCAGCCATGGGTATATTCTGACTTCCAATCTATCCCAATATATCTTCTTCCATTCATCAATCTGCTTCTTGTCCTGTTCAAATAAGCAGAGAACTGTGAACACTGTTGGGGATACGAGTTGTATTAAAAAAACTCAGATACTGCCTCTGAACTTCCCTTCATTGTCTCAATCCTCTTACAGACCCATTTGAGTTTGTCATTGATCGACCTATATGCACCATCGTCATAAAATATCCAATTATTTACGTGTTTGGAATAGATTGCATCTCTTTGTGCCAACTTGTCTGCTGGATATGATTTCATAAGTGTTTTCCTCCCTCCTTGCTTTGAGATCAACTGCTCTGATGGTAGAAGAAAGAGAGAGAGAAAGTACGCCCTGGCCGACGACAGATTCCGTATTGGTACCTTCAGTTCTTCTGTTTGGGTGTCGGGTAAACCGATTGCAGGGCGTTTGATATCCAGTGTTTTATCTTGAAGGGATGCCCTGACTTTTTGAGCCCAAGTCGGTTGAGAAGAGGCTTGGGATAAGGAAGGAGAAGGTGCATCTGCATTTTGGTTGGCATCTGTTGTCTTCCTGATTTTTGTTCGTTTGCTCTTTCCTCTTCTATGATAATCTCCTCTTCTCCTTCCTTTATTTCGCAATCCTGAATCTGATTGTTCTGTTCATTCTGATTTGTCTCGATATTCTGGCTCCTCTTGTCTTGTTCTTGTTCCATTGCCTGTGGTGGAACAGACCCCTGATTCCCCTGTTCTACCAAAATTAGATCCATGACTTGCTCCTCCCCCTCCTTCGTTTGCTGCATATTTCCTTTTTCTATTGTCTTGTTCTCTACGACCACCCCCCTTTCCTAAGAAATTCCGTGTAAAACACCCACTGTTTTCCTTCCCCTCTTCTCTCCTTCCCCCTCCCTCCCTTCTCCTTCCCTCTTTTCAGTGCCAATTTCATTCTTCGAACTTGGGGTATTTCTTTCCGGCTTGTCTCCCTGATTGGCCAGCAAACTACTCACCCTCCCCATGGGGTGACCGGTCGGCCTCCTATAGGGGGAAGGGCCTAGCTGACGAAGAAGGTTGTGGGGCATGGCACCTTGGTAAAATAAAAGGGATTCTGGTCCTCTCAATCTTCTGGAATCCATTGTATTCCTTGATTTCCTTCATCTCCTGCTTTACTTGCAGCCGTGAGGTAAATGGGAGCATTTCAAAATTGAGTTCCTACTTCCTTATCTGTTGAATTTCCAGGGAAGAAAAAAACTCTGACTAGCAACCTCTGGGTTGTTACTATATGATGCCGTAGAATCCAGTAAACGACTGTCACTGATTTTACTGGAAACTGAATTGGTTGAGTACTTCACAAGGAACTGTGAACCTAGTGTACTAGTTGATGACTTTGACGTTAAAAAAACTTTTCTGGAAAAGCTACTTACAGATGGTTTGTTAGTTTGATTGTGAATCGGTAATGTTTGTTTATTGAATAAATGAAATTTGCGAAATAAATAGAATAAATGGAATAAATAGAATAAATTAGATTAATTTGTCTAAATTTGACTAAATTATAAGATAAATTATAAGATAAGATAAAATAAACATTACGACCTCAAGACTAACTTCTCGACCCCTCCCTTTCTTTTTTTTTTTCTTTTTTTTTTCTTTTTTTTTTTTTTTCTTTTTTTTTTTTGCTGGCGACAGAGTTAGGAGGGGAAGCTCAATAGAACTACTGATAAACTGCTAAACTATCTCGCCCTGCAATCAAGTTATATGCCTTATTCGAGTCTCCCCCACTCCTCACGGTAGGGCGGAGCTTGATTCTGCACACAATGGGTTTAATCCTTCCCCACCTGGGGAAGCAATCAATGCCCCGTGATTATGCTACAGTCGTGTTATGCAGGGAAGCCGTCTCCAGGGGAGCAGTGGCTGAGGTTCTTCCAGCCCTAATGGGAAGAGGCATGGGTATAAGCTTGTAATCAAATTCGCAATTGGAGCCTTGGGCACTGGGCCCTTTTGAAAAAAAAGAAAAAAAAGAAAAGGCGGTTGCGGAAAAAAAAGGGGTAACTAGGGCGCAGTCACTATATCAGTTTAAAATGCACTTCAGGCATCACTCGAATACAACACGCCCCCACAGGACGCTAAAGCTATAGATTGTATACATTCACCATTTTCCGCCCTTGGCACAACATTCCTGAAATCGTGCTTGAAGTGCATTTTCAAACTAAAACTGTGACTGCGCCCTAGTTTTCCCAAAAAGAAAAAACGAAAAGATTTTCCAGACCCCACAGAGAACTGCAGTCCGCCTGGAAAGAAACCTCCGAAAAAAAAAAAAAAAAAAAAAAAAAAGAAGGCCTCTGTTTTCACTTTGTTTACCTCAAGGCTCAAACCTGATTGGTTCCAGCCCATTGTCTTCCAAAATTGGGCGCCCACTGGTGGGTGTAGGGGAGGGGGCTGGAAACTCTTGGAAACTCGAGCCTACCTCCCTCCACACAGCACAGTGCTCGCACAGCCGATATTGGGCGTCGCCGCACCGGACACGAAACGAAAAACGAAACGAGTGCATCTTCCAGTAGAAAATGGCCAGGTTCATCGGTTTGCTGTAAATAGTAACGAGTGTATTTTGCCACCTTTCGAGGGCAGATGCACTCGTTTTGTTTTCGTTTCGTGTGCCGTGCCGCCAGACCCATTGAACCTTTTGATCCAGCCGTTGCATTTCCTCTTCAGGGAAAGAGGGTATGCTTTCCTCAAATGAAAAGCACTTCCTTCTGATTGCTCTGGAAACTTGGTGGCTGTGGCGTCCCGTTGTTGAGAACTGGAGCCTGTCCAATGGGAAAGGATCACAGGAAATGGCCGGGCAGTTTCATTTCTGCTTTCCTGTGGAATCTCACCCTTTTTTCTTTTTCCCCCCCCCATACTCACGAGACTCCCACCCTATCACCTCTGGAGCATGGTCCCACTAGCAACGGGATAGGATGGAAACGAGTTTGTGGGGCAGTTGAGTGACCCAAATCCTGCCGTACAGTACTCGTGATCCCACGGTCAGTATTTTACATGTATTGCCCGAAAAAGTAAGGAGATCTTTGTTCCCCTCCTCCTCTCCTTGACACTGGGCATGCCCGTGCAAAGAAAGATTCCCGCCAGAATCTTTTCAATCTGTTAGGGGTGTGGCCAACCTCAAAAGAGGGGGGTCGGCCATAGGCCCACTGGATAGAAGATTTTCAGTATTTTACTTGCTGTTGGGCAATTATCTCATTGGGTGGAGCCCTCCTTCAAACACGGAGTATATGGAGGGTGTCAGGATCACTGCTGACAGAAGTCGAGTTTATTCCAGAAAAAAAGTGGCAGTGTTGTTGCAACCATGGTTAGGAAGCACTCTTCCGTGATTTCCGGAGGCATGTCTCTGTTTCTTTTTTTTTTTTTTGCCCTTCTCCTGTTTTCTCAGCCCAGAAATTCGTAATGAACCTGTCAGCCCGCTGCCACTCAGTGTCACACTGGATAGGCCACACTCCTATCCGACTGCTAATGGGACCATGCTCCTGGTGCATCACCACTCCTTTTCCTTTCTTTTTTTTTTTTTTTTTTTGACGAAAAGCCCAGGTTGTTGTAGAGGTTGGATTTCTAGACATGTGAGGGGTGCCTTCGGCACTTGGCCATGCGGTATCTTACCTCCTGCGAGAATTGCACCCTTAGGGTCACTCGTGTGAACATGTGCCTGATTAGGTAAGAATGATATCATAGCTGACAATATCTGACAAAGACCTTTCTCATTGGTGAAAAGTGCTGGCCAACTTGGAGAGAGCAGCAGCGTAGTCATGCCAGCTGCATATGGGAAGAAAGGCATGTCCTCACAAGCTGCAAATAAGGGTAAAAGCCACCCGTGCTAAGCTCTTGCAAAGCATGCATTTCCAAGGCTAACCCATCGGCGCCCCCAGTATTTGGCCTTCTTCCTAGATGAGGTTTTGGCATAGAGTTGGTTGGGACATTCGAGGTCTATGCAGAATTTTTTTTTTTTTTTTTTTTTTTTTTTTTAATGCTAAAGATGATGGAGATAAGTAAATCAGATGATGATGACATATATGATGACTACATCCGCAACTCGCAGCCTCACAATCAATGAGCAACTCCTAGCTTTCCCCTAAACCAGACTCAGCACTCCAAAGATAAAATCAACCTGCCCAATACCTGCCATCGCTGTCGTGTTCTCACGAGAGAAGGTTAGGGGACCCTAATTTTCAGACCACTTGCCATGCCCCCGAAACCCTAATTTCAGTTTTGGACTCGTTACCCAGGGCCTGAAAATGGGGGTCCCCGTTAACCATTTGTGAAATCCCCAGATCTCTCTACCAGGCCTCACGCTCCTGCTACAAAACAGGTCACAGGGGAAACAACCCAGCACCAGCCACCGTCGTTCTGGCATCAGCAAACCAAGAGCTCAGAACACTACTACTCCAGCAAACACCAGCCAAGAATCGGCTATCCCTGAAATCCTGTTATCCATAATAGAAGAAAACAAATGTCGCTCAGGGAGTGTCACAGGACTCACAGCCAACTAAGGTGGACATAGCCTAATTAGCCTAGTTAGGGATGTACTACGCCTGTCCTGGTTCTTTAAAAACAGCCGTCTGTCTCCCAGGCACTTGTGCAGTACTGAAAAAGTTAGTGCTTAGAAATTTCCTCCCCCCCTCCTCCTTCCCACCCTGTCCCTTCGCTGCCTCCGCCGACAGTCAAAATTAGAAGACCTTCCCCGTCAGCCCCAACTTGGAGCAGTCCCATTCTCTTTTTTTTTTGGGGTAACTTCGGCGCAGTCACGAAAACAGTTTGTAATTGCACTTCAGGCAATCCCGCGAATACAACGCCCCCCCGCGCGACCCCACCGGACCCAAAATGTAGGTCATATACATTCAGCATTAACGGCCCTTTTGCCTCAAGTGCAATTACAAACTCAAACCCTGACTGCACCGTAGTTTTCTCTTTTTTTTTTTTTTGGATGTGGAATGTTCATGCTAGCATTGATTACCCTGAGATCCAGGGGATTGACTGAGCAGTAGACTGGGGGGAAGGGGGAACCACTTCACCCTGAAACCGGCGCCAGATACACCGCTACATGCTAGTACCTCCCTCCCCCTAAACCCTGCTGAGTCCATGCTAGCTGGAAACCGGGTCCAGCGTCCCATTACCTGCCTGGGTGCCATGCGGGAGAAAACGGAAGGAGCCACTCGGGGGCACCAGTGGAACCTCCTTTCGTCCCCCTGCCCACCCCATCTTTCTAAAACATCTAAGACAGCTCTTACATCTCTTGTGTTAAGAACTCCGTCAAGGAGAGAGCATGGGGCGGAAAGGGGTCTGGGAAGTCTGAGAGGGGCGCAAAGGGAAAGAGGATTCTATGTGGATCCGATCTTTGAACACCAACTTGTAATCCCTTAAATCCACCAAATCTCGTGGTCGTCCGGCCCTGTCCCCTCCTCAAGTGACCTTTGCTACCCTTCCCTTTCGCCGCCCAACCAATCCATGCAAAATGCTGTAATCACTCTCCTAATGTCGGTGGTTTGTGTCAAAAGATCTAGTTGTGATTTCGTGTCAGACCATCCCATTTCTTACACCCTACAACCTAGATAAATCCAGTTCCCACCCAAAGTATTCCTCTGCCTGCCCCATACCCTAATCTGCCTCCGCTGAGGTTTGATGTTCGCTTCACGTCCACCCCAGCCCCAGAGTAGAGTATCAGCCACAGTCTGCTCATACCCCCTCCCGAGCATCACAACCCTCCTTGTGAAGCCCGTGTAGAGCAGAGCTCACCCCCTCCAAGAAACTGTCATACAAATTTTGAAAGAAACATTGATACCACGGAAGAGGAACAAAGAAAAAACATGCGAAATTTAGAAATCCATTTTTTTGAAAAGGGGTTGAAATGAGTCTGAATTAGTGGGGAAAACTTGGGATGCACAACCTCACGCCCCGCGCAGTGTTCTGTACTGCGGACGCCGATCAGAGTAGTTAGGGGCGTGGCCGAGGATTTTTGGCCATGGGGGTTGAGCCACCCGGTCGAAACGGGGGACTCCTGCTTCAGGCCAAGGTTCCCAGGATGGGGTTTGAGCTGTCGTTGGGCGAGCGGCAGTGTCCTACGACCCGACGGTCGTTCGCCCCATGGGAAAGGGAATAAAACAAAACGAGAGGGGAAGGGAACTCTGTTGCCTGAGGCGTGTGGTTCTCGCGGCCCTTGGGGGTGGGGACCCCAGAGACCGGTTTAGGCTTCGCTTTCCGACTCGTCGAGTCCGTGCGGACGGCGCAGCACGGGCTCGCCCGGGGTTGGGCATGTCGAAGGGACCCAAGTTCGGAAATGGGCGGGGAGCGCGGCCGCGTTGCGGGAGAGTTCTGGGAATCGAGTTGCCCCTTCGTAACCCTAGACCAACCGTCTTCACGAGCAAGAGTCTCCCTAGCGACACCAGTGACAATTAAACTGCGGTCGCGAGCTGGCGTGCATGGCGGACCAGGGCAACACCGTGAGGTCCGTGTACGGCAAAATTAAAGGCGGGGAAGCAAATCTCTCAATCAGCACAAACCCACTCCCACCTATGTGGCACGGCTGGGTTCGGTTATAAAGCTGGATTGGCTCAGTGCGCCGCAGCAAGCTCCGCACGTCCACATCGCAGTATATGCCATCGTCGTCTGCGATTAGGAAGGGCGGAAGCGTGCTGCGACGCTCTGAGACAAGGTCCGAGCTCGGGCCACGGCCCACGCATCCGTCCGTCGAGACGAAACCTGGCTCCATGCAAAGATCAACAGATGCCGCAAAAGAAGGTCACGACCAGCTCTCTTTCTTCGTCTCTTCTCTGTATCATCAACCTCAACGCGGTGTTGGGCACCCATGGGGAATATTGAGAGACAGTGAAAGGAGGTTGACGTGCATCACATGTACTAGCGCAATTAATTAAAAAAAAAGGAAACGGCGAGGACTGATGCATTCATGCCCTCATGCAAGCCATCGACACTCAATACTTTCGCTCATCAGGCCCAGAGGCGCACACACCCACACACATACCCATAGAGCCTTCAATGAAACATTCTACATCAATGGACTTTCATACCCGACATGCATAACAGATTACCCAACTTTTAACGATGTTTTCGTTAAAAATGAAATGTTTTATGAAAAGTGAACATACCTAAATTATCAATTTCCGACAAAACAGACGTCAATGATATTTATGAACAGAATAAGAAAAATTTCAATGTATAAAAAATATAATGATGAAAAGTTTAAAGAACTTTGAAACATATAAAGAACTATCAGCCTATGTTGTTAACAAATGAAAGTTTTTTCATAACATTCATAATAATACATGAATACCGTGAAAGAAAATCTGTGTTTGAAAAGTTCATATGCTGGGCAAAGCGGCCACCGTCATATGGCTTGTAAAGGGGTCTCAACCCCTTACATCGCCAAGTGTCGTGAGTTAGGAATTTCAAAGAACAAAAGTGCATAAAAGCAAAAACATGGTCTGGCCCCCAGACAGATAGCACCCCGATTTGTAGTAAAAGAATTTTTTTGCCATCATACTCTTGAGTCGGACTTAGCTAACTTAAAGTTCGCAGGTGCTATTTTCTATAATTGTAAAATGTTCAATCTTCCAGAATATTGATATAATTTTGTCCATGATGTGCAGGGTCCCCTTACATCTCTAAGAGTTGTCACTTAAGAAAGACCTAGAGTGCTTAATATAAAGCAACTCTGGTTTGACCTCCGGACAAATTGTACGGTGACCCCGATTTGCAGTAAAAGAAACATTTTGCCATCGTACTTTGAACTTAGCTAAGCTATCTATCTTCTATTATAAACTATTCAGTCTTCCAAAAGAGTGGTATCATTTTGTTCCTGATCTGCAGGTTCTCTGTATTCTATATGCACTTTTATTCTTTCATATTCCCCGCAACAGGAGATGTCGCACATATTTGATTGTCGTGTCAACAAGGGCATCCACTAATGTTTTCAACATCGGTTGTTCTCTAATCGCTCTCCGAAATGTTGCTAGCCTTCGCAAATCAACGTTATCTGCATTGGACGTGCTTGCACTTGCAGAGTAGTCATTATGAATAAGAAATGATACCGTGCAACATCCTTGGATGCATGCATCTACAGAAAACAATATCGTGACCTTCAAATTATTGTAGTAGAATTTCACTGCAGAGTAATACAACTGTGAGAATGGCGTGAACACCTCTCGTGGATACATTCCCAACCCGTAACACGGACGACCACAAATGTAGAGATACTGTCAAGGACAATCTTCCCGATGGTGCGGTGCGACGTCCACACCTTAGACACTGACTATTGAATCTTCAAGAATGACTTCAGAAGTAAAAAATATTGTTCCCATATCACGCCAGAAGTTTCTTCCCTATACGATGTCATTGGGCGACCATCCAGTAGTCGTAAATGGTTGGACCATTCTGCGAAATAGCAAAATACGGTTCAAATAATATTTGAATGAGACAAAATTAAGGCTAACATTCTTCACCATCAGAAACGTTAACGTTCTTCATCATCAGGAAGAGCAAGGCATATCATAACTTTTTCTCTCGCTAATTTTAGAATGTGCAGTTCATTCTCCAAGTGCGATACTTTTAGTGTTCATCTCCACAAAATACAATTTGCATGTTGCCATCGCTCAAGTTACGTTTTGTCATTTTCAGGAATGTGGACGCATCCTTTTCAGAGCAATAGGTCATGGACCGTTTTTCTTAAAAAACCCGTTTCTAACTTTGATTGATTCACGAGACCGTTTTTGTGTTGTACATGATGACTAATAGGAACCGCTTTCGATGACGCTCATCTGCACCCGTCATTATGCCGAAGACATTGGATTTCAAATCCATGTCGGGCATCTGCAACCTTCATCGTGTCGAACACGACGACTTTCGAACGCCTCGTCATCCAATTCTTGAGACTACCCACATCATTGGCATGTTGTCGTGACAGTTCGTCGTTAAGAACCTTCCGTATGTGTCAAATAGTCGGGAGTTCGAAGTCCGGACCACGAAAAACACTATTGTAGGGGACACGCGACAACTTCCCCAAACGGAAGGTTTCCTTGAAGACAGTCGTTTTCCCGTGGAAGAAAGTTGTTTCCTGATACTGCATTAGACGCAATGTAATCGTTCGTCGACCATTTGCTGCGTCCTTCGGTTAGGCACCCGATAGGGTGAGACAGTCTTTAGTCTTCGACACTGACCACCATGCACATATGCCATACAGTCGATCATCCGCCATCCATAACAAAGACAACACATGAGACATCTCTGCTCCTTGTGGTCTACACCACACACGTTTCCTAAGACACCACACCATCCACCAATATTATTTTAATCGTGATTGGTGGACATCCCTTACAATTTGTTACCGACGACCTTCCGTATGTGCCAAACAGTCGGTCGTCCTCGACTTGGATGACCGAAAGCACTTTTGTAGAGACCAGACCAAAGACAGTTGTAGAGGCAACGGTTGTTGGTGAAGGATGCGTGTGTCCACTGTTCAGCACCATTTCTTGTCGTGTTGCCTTGACAACAGTCCATGTCAGTGTTTGATTTGCAATGGAGTGCCTACTGCGAGCTATTGACGGGAAAGTTATCGTGTTGGACACGGTAAGTGACAATGAACTAGTCCATCTCATGCTATTCGTCACTCGATGACATTGTATATATGCCAAACAACCAGAACAGGACATCAGATAACAAACGATACCCCATCGTCGGACTGTGTCTGTTGCCGAGAGTGCCAACCATATTCGGTTGTATGGAGCAGTTTCACAACCTCTGGACACCGTTCGGAGTACCTTCATCAGTCGGTGAGCAATAGAGTATTGAGCCCTTATCATTTATGGGCAATTTGTCGTGTTGGACACGACACTTGACGAGGACCGCCCACGACGACATCCAACGATGCAGCGCAAAGGTGAGTCTGACACAGTTTGTTATCCACGACCTTCCATATGTGCCAAACAATCCATCGTACGCTCGTCAGATGACCAAAAACACTATTGTAGAGGACGGATGGTACCTTTCTCGGACAGACGTTTTCCAATGTGACAATTGCTGCAGAGAGCGTCTGCCAAATAGTGCCTATCGTATGAAGTGCCTTGAAAAGTCGACTACGACTGCAATAAGTCATTCACGCAAACGTCGACGAGTCGGTCACGATCACAGTTGTTTACCAGAAAGTTCGGGCACCACGGATGGCAGGACACGACAACTGCTGGCAGGTTGTTGTGTCGGGCAGGAAAACACAAATCATGCATTGAGGTTGAATCATCGTGTTGGACACGACGTCCGCCAGACAGTCTATCATTTCGCACACCACGACAACCTCATAGACGGGATGCATTGAGCACCTTTCCTAGTTCCAACCTATGGACACGACAACGACATCACAAACACAATCACCATTGCAAGGTTGAACAAAGGTCAGACATCGCGGTTGGCACCACGACCTATGACAGTCATCATAGAAGGAACAACTGGTCACCTTCGGGTTACGCAGAGAGGTTATGCGATTTATGAAAATATAGGTCATTCAGGCGAACGTCGACGAGTTGGTCACTATCAAAGTTGTTTACCATAGTTCAGGCATCACGGACGGCAAGACACGACAACACAAATCATGCATCGAGCTTGAGTCATTTTGTTGGACACGACGCCTACCGGACAGTCTATCGTTTCACACACAACAACAGCCTCATGGACGGGATGCATTGGGGGTCTTTCCCGACTAGTTACGGGTTGGACATGACGACCACATCACGGACACAATCATCGTTGTAAGGTTGAACAAAGATCAGGCATCACGGTTGGCAACTTGGCACCACGACCTGTGGCAGGCATCACAGAAGGAGCAGCGACCGCTGGTCACCTTTGGGTTACAAAGAGAGGTTATGCCCGACAACGTGATTGTTGGCCAGGTTATCTTGAGGTTGGGTCATTGTGTTGGATACGATGATTGCCCGCAGGTTATCGGGACGGAGATGACAACGGCCTCATGCACAGGACTTATTGGGCATCTTGCCCGACTGGTTATCGGGTTGGACATAACGACCACCTCATGCACTACATGTTTTGGGCACCTTGCACGCCCGGTCATCGGGGTGGACATAGCGACCACATCATGCAAAGGGGTTAGTGGGGGAAGTGTCCGACAATGTGACTGTTTGACAGGTTATCTTGAGGTCGATTCATCGTGTTGGACACTATGACCGCCGAAAGGTTATCGGGTTGGATACGACGACAACCTCATGCACGAGATGTATAGGGCAACTCGCTCGAATGGTTATCGGGTTGGACACAACAACCGTCCCATGCACTGGACGTTTTGGGCACCTTGCACGACCGGTTATCGGGTTGGACACAAGGACTACATCATGCACAGGGGGTCATATGAAGTCGAGGAAGTGCCCGACAATGTGACTGTTTGGCAGGTTGTCTTGAGATTGAGTCATCATGTTGGACACGATGACCGCTGGAAGGTTATCGGTTTGGATACGACGAGAACCTCATGCACGAGATGTATAGGGAAGCTCGCCCGAATGGTTATCGGGGTGGACATGACAACCACCTCATGCACTGGATGTTTTGGGCACCTTACACGGCCGGTTATTGGGTTGGACACGACGACCACATCATGCACAGAGGGCAGAGGGGTCATATCAAGCCACAAAACCTGCACTGAGGGCATTTTGTTGACGTCTTCAAACGAAAAACGCGCGAGGAAAGATAAAGATCGTCGATTATTGATATCAACAGCTTGCACAAACCCTTCCCAAGTACTGCAGTCTCCAGACCAACAATTCCAAGACGAGCAAGCAAGAGATAGTTGTCGGGCACTCTTAGACGGTGGGTCAATAACCGTCAATTACCTGGACAGTGGACCACGGTCTTGTGAAGCAGATCGTCGATTCGCGCAGTAGTCGCTTTGTTTGGTCAGTGCTGCCAGCAGCAGCTCGTTCCGCGGACGAATGTTCGCCGCACCACACCCGATCGTCAATGATGGGGAACGCAAAAGCGTTCATTTCAGCACACCCGCTCGCGAAATGAGGTTGTTGCTCGAGTGGAAGGTGTTTTGAAAAGAGGAGGCATCCAGTGACAAACACCCGTTCATGCCCCCTTTGTGGCATAGGGCCATCGGCACCGTCGTTCTGATACGATCAGAAGGCCGACGGTTCGTGGGAAGATACAGGCCTTAGAGTTTAACATCCATGCCCTCTTTGTAGCACAAGGCCATCGGCACTGTCGGTTCGATTTGATCAAACAACCGACGGTTCACTGGAGGAGACATGCTCCAGAATATATAAAGACGAGTGGGCCCCCTTCTCCATTTTGCATTCTCATTTGTGATTCAGCGTGCGCGTTAGACTTCAGCACAGGTCAGGTTTTGTTTGCGACATTTGGTGAGTCAAAGGCAGGCCAGCGAAAAACACCCGCTTGTCCCCGCTATTTGGCACAATGCCATCACCACCATCAGTTCGACTCGATCGGACGACCGTCGGTTCGTGGGAGGAGACAAGCTCTGCAGTATATAAATAGGAGTGAGCCTTCTTCTCCATTTTCCATTTTCCTTTCAGTCTCTTGTCACGTGGCAGAAGAGAGTGAGTGGGACGGTGGCATTGTTCCAAGGCGAGGAGCACGGTTGGAGCGGATATTCGTAACGGAAGAGAAGAGAAGAGAGCGAGTGGGGTCGAGACGGCGCCGAGCTATCTGGGCGTTGCTCCAAGGCGAGGAGCACCTTCGGAGCGGATCTCGGAGTGGAAGAGAGAGTCGGCACCGTTCTCTGAGGCGAGCAAAGTTAGAAGGACAACGAACAAACGGTGAGGATTTTTCCCGATCCCCGATTTGAAACCACGAAGAGCCACGTGGCAGTTTCGGTTTTGCAGTTGTCGTATCGAACACGACAAACGCATAAGTAACGGGTTCTCCAGAGTCGCATTGCACCGGACAGTGTCTCCGTCGTTGTGTTGAACACGACTGTCCCCTGACGGCGTCCTCGTGTACTTCGCAAGGCAGGGATGTGCATCTGCTGCACTGGTGGTCGTTGTCGTGTTTAACACGACGACCGCCCGTAAACATATCATGCCCACGGCTAGCTAGCACCCCGCGTGAGTGGTGTGTAGTTGTGGGCAAGGGTTGCACTTGCGGTGGTTGTCATGTTGAACACGACGACCCCCCATAAACGTCTCATGCCCACGGCTAGTTAGCACCCCGTGTGAGTGCTGTGTAGCCGTGGGCAAGGGCTGCACTGGCGGTGGTTGTCGTGTTGAACACGGCGACCGCCCGTAAACGTCTCATGCCCACGGCTAGCAAGCACCCCGCGTGAGTTTTGTGTAGCCGTGGGCAAGGGCTTCACTGGCGGTGGTTGTCGTGTTGAACACGACGACCGCCCGTAAACGTTTCATGCCCACGGCTAGCTAGCACCCCGCGTGAGTGTTGTGTAGCTGTGGGCAAGGGCTGCACTAGCGGTGGTTGTCGTGTTGAACACGACGACCGCCCGTAAACGTCTCATGCCCACGGCTAGCTAGCACCCCGCGTGAGTGTTGTATAGCTGTGGGCAAG
>BFEA01000033.1:4967826-4992062 GCA_003427395.1 Chara braunii
ATAGCTGTGGGCAAGGGCTGCACTGGAGGTGGTTGTCGTGTTGAACACGACGACCGCCCGTAAACGTCTCATGCCCACGGCTAGCTAGCACCCCGTGTGAGTAGGCCGCATGTTGGTAAACGGTTGGAAACATGGACCCGACCCTCCTAAACGATTGGCCGCATCATTTCACGTAATTCCAATGTTGGTTCCAACTTGTGAGCAAGTTGAAAACTCGATGAAAATTTTCCACAATTTTTCTGTTGTTGTGTAGCCATGGGCAAAGGCTGCACTGGAGGTGGTTGTCGTGTTGAACACGACGACCACCCGTAAACGTCTTATGCCCACAGCTAGCTAGCACCCCACATAAGTGTTGTGTAGCAGTGGGCAAGGGCCTATTTGCTGCACATGCGTTGGTTGTCATGTTAGACACGACGACCATTCGTCAATGTCTCACATTGCCATGGTTGTCGTGTCGAAAACGACAACCACCGTCAACGTCTCTTGCCCACGGCGACCTAGAACGCGGCTTGAGTGTTGTGCAGCCTTGGGCAAGGTCTACATAACACGAAGGTAGCGCTGCATCGCTGCTATGCTGGCGGTGGTTGTCGTGTCCAACACGACGACCATCGATCAAATTGAATGTGTCATGCCCACGGTTATCGTGTTCAACACGACGACCGTCCATCAACGTCTCATGCCCACGGCTAGCTGGCACGGCTCCTGGAATGAGGCATTGACGGACGGTCGTCTAATGCGGGTGTCTCATGCAACGGATGTGTAACACGAAGCCGTTGTGGTTGTCGTGTTCGACACTATGATCTATCGGTAGCTCACCCTAGGGAATAAGAGTTTTAGGGTCAGTCGTGGTGTTGAACACGACAACCACCACCAAAACAAGCGACCCATTTTCACTCACTACCAAGTCGGTTAGGGCACATCGGTTGAGTAGAGGATGCTTCATCGTTTCGATACGAGGGGTCCCCGTGTCTCTCTCTACGACCGTCCCTCGGGCACTCCGGCCTTGTGCAAAGGATTTCGTCGTCGCGCCGAATACGATCGAGCTTTGGGCGGTTGTCGTGTTGAACACGACGACTGTCCCTTGGGCAATCCGGGCTTGTGGAGGGAAGACCGTCCATCGGGCACTCCGACCTTTTTCAATGGACGTCGTCGCATCGAACATGGTCGCCCTTCGGGAGGTTGTCGTGTTCGACAAGATGGTGCCCTACCACGCATAAGGCAAGGTCTGCATAGAACCGGGTCAATGACTGCTGCAACGAGGGTATTTGTTGAAGAACCTTTGGGCGGTTGTCTTGTTCAGCACGACGACCTCCATCGTGCACTCCTGCCTTCTTTTAACGGACGTCGTCCTGTCGAACACGATCGCCCTGCGGGAGGTTGTCGTGTTCAAAGACGATGGTGCCCTTTTTTCACAGGGTTAGGTTTGCACAGCACCGAGGCAAGGGCTGCTTCAACGGGCGTGTGTGTTGGGATCAACACTTGGTCTGTCGGTCGTGGGTGGGTGTTATATTGCCATTCGCTGGAGCAAGGAAGGGAACAAGAGTCCCGATTACAGTGAATGTTTCATGTGCTTTTGAGTTCTGGATTTCTTGCAGACGTATGGGAGGATGCGGTAGACTGACTCTCGTTCGCATGTGCAACTCGTTGGCATGTGAGGTACCGGGGCACCGGATGTGTTGCAGAAATGGGCCACTTATTTCGGTTTGGTTTAAGTCTTCAGGGCGTCATATGTTCGACACGACGTGTCTCTTTGTCTCTGCTTTAGTGGGGTGTTTGTCGTGTTTAACACGACAACCGTCCCTCACGCACTTCGACCGTTTGCAAGGCATGTCATCGTCGTGTCGAACACGATCGCCCATGAGGGGGTTGTCGAAGACCGTCCTTTGGGAGCATCGTTATATTCGTTTTCGCATGGGCCGTGTGCTTTTGCTAATTGAAACCATTGTGGTGTGAAGGGTTCTTCGGAGTCGCGATGGACATCTCACACTTAATGACCCCTGCTATTTGGCACGAACACTTGGCACACCTTTTCCCTCCCACGCGCTGCTCGTCCGCGGATCTCGAGAGTCCACTGCGATCGATAGTGCGAGTACGGGGGACTTTGAGTCCGATCAGTGGATGACGGTCGTCTCGTACATCGATGATCACATGGACTCCTGAGGAGAGCCTCACTGGGAGAAGATGGTCAGGGAGTGCCCAATGCCCATGGGCAGAGGACTATAAGTTCGCTAATATGCTTGAGTGGGGACGTTATATTCACGTGCCTCATGATGTCCTCAGTCCAGTCCGATTGCATCACTTGTGTAAAAAGTTGAAATCTGACCGCTATTACAATCTCCTCGACTGCCAATATGTGATAGTCTCCCACGCACATGGTGCCGTGTGATGAAACAGGAGTTGCTTGACTGTGCCCGACATTCTGAGTTCCTGGATCAGTATCCTTTGCGATCTCCTGGGCTATCGTCTCGAGCAATGTCGTACTACTGCATCAGATTGTGTCTAGCAGCGTTCGTCTTCTGCAGGGTCCTCTGCGTTGTGTGTTCGAACAAGAATAGGACCTTAACTGACGTTGTGGTGTACATGTCCAGGAACGAGTTGGAAATGGCTAGAGGAGGGATGATTTTAGTTCAACGAGAAGTCGAAGGGAAATGGGATGTAGTGATCGGTGGTAAGGTGGACGATGTCGACACATGGCGTGAGGTTGAAACGAAAGTGTCGTTTATATGGGATGCTATAGGCATTTCTCTGGTCGGCAGGTCCGGATTCGTCCGCATGACATATATTTCAGTGTTTGCGGATGACGCTTCCGCCGATGAACCACAATATCTGACGTTCGGATCACCAATTAGAATGTTCAATGACTACATGACTACAACAGCTCGCCGTCATCGGTAGACTTTCTGCACATTCGACAGTTTTTTTTTTGCGACTGTAGATGAAAATGTTTAGACTGCAAGTTTCCCAATTTTGTTGGTCTTCTAGCGCTTTTGTTGTCAATTATTTGAAGTCAGTTTCGGTTCAATCGGTCAGCTTTTGGTTGTCTGTATCTGTGGCCTCATGAACAAAATGTTTCAATTTTTTAACTATTGGTCAAATGTTATCAATGGTACATGCCTTCGAAGCATTTGGTTTTCTATATTCGTGGTCTAATGAACAAAATGTTTCGATTTCATGATTGTTGTTCAAATGTTGTCAATGGTATATGCCTTCATGCTACGAATGTGGATTTGACTATCACGTGACGAGCAGGGATTGTGAATAATCGTCCGATGAGTCCTCCTACTTTGGATACTCACGGTTTTATATCACTCAGTAGCGTTCCTTATCGACTCCAACACGACGAACGTTTTGGATGTTTCCGCCTCGACGGTTTGGTAGGATGTTGATGTTCTGTGTGACCGTGTCGATCGAAATTGTGTTGTCATTGTATGTGTCCCGTCTTCAACACGTCGAGGGATCCGCCGTGTCGAACTCCCAACACCGGAGGGCTTGTGGGTGGCAGGGATACGTCGTGTCGAACACAATTATGCTCCAAAGGAGGTTGTTGTCGTGTTCGAGACAACCATCCCGGAGGACGTAGTTGTATGTGTCCCGACTTCAACACGTCGAGGGATCCGTCGTGTCAAAGTCCCAACACCGGAGGACTTGTGGGTGTCGTGTCGAACAGGATGATGTTGCTAAGGAGGTTGTTGTCATGTTCGACACGACCATTCCCGAAGGAAGGGTGGGTGCGAGGGATTCGTCGTGTCGAACGTGATGACGCTTCTTAGGAAGTTGTTGTCATGTTCGACACGACAATCCTAGATGGCGGGTAGGTATCGCTGCACGGAGTTACACTGTCGAACATGGTCTAAGAAGAATTGTCGGAAAGGGATTGATTGCCGAACACGACGATGTTTCTTAGGAGGCTGTTAATCCCGTGTAGCGGGTGAGTACCGGGAATTCGTCGTGTTCGACACGACGGTGCTTCTTAGAAGGCTGCTGTATCACGGAGGGTGGGTGGGTGCCACTGTCTGGGGTTGTCACATCGAACACGATAACACCTTCCTAAGAAATATCATCCGAAGAGGATTTATCGTGTCCGACGCGATGATGCTAAGACCACAGTACTCGAGATGGTGGACTGGATGCATATCCGTCCCATAAATGAAGGCGTTTCTCATTTATTTTTTTTGCGTTGTTGATCAGTTTTTGCCTGGCAGCTTGACTATTACTAGCTTATGGTGGATTATACAAAATGGATGTTGCAGAAAAACAACGAAAACGCTTAAGGACCAGGAGTTTTGCGAGTGTCGAGTACTCGCCCAAAAAGTCGAAGGGATCCCCGGTTGCTGGGGTCGAGAAAGGAGAGACGCCAGGGTCTAAGGCGACTGCGCAGCGCCGATCATCAAGCTCTACGATGCAGACGCCTGTGCAGCGAGGTACACCTCTTTCAAGTCCGATGAGTCGCCTTAGAGGATCTGATCAAGGCAGGGAGGTCGCATTGCTTGTTCGGATAGCGGGGAGTGGTCAAGTGTCTAGTAGTCGTGGTGAAGGGTCTGGTGGTCGTCGGCAGAACTGTGCACAAGAGACAGCGGGGCATGCAGGCTCCGCTGAGAAATTTGTCCATGGGCTATCCGAGGTCGTGCCTGTCGTTGACTACGAAGACAAATTTTGGATGTTGGACTGGGTAGGCGATGTTTGGCAGGTTGGTAGTGGTCTTCTTCTGTATGTCGTCTTACAAGACCAAATCAGACCGATAGGTGGTATAGCGTCTTGGTCAGGCAGGCAACGTCCGGTTGCCACTTTTGAGATGACTATGCTCTTGAACGACAAAGGCGAGAGAGTTCCTAATATCAGATATTTTGCTGATTGATGGAGAAAATATTAATATGAATATGGTAAATCGTTCGTGGATCTGTTCAATCCGGATGAAAATCAAGAACTGAAATTGCCCGATCTCGTTCAGGTTTTCAACTTCTTCAACCGAAACAAGATTCAAGGTCACAAAGGCTTATAAAGATGACACCATGACGAAACCAAAAAATGTGATGTCATCAGCTGCACTGGCATAATCTTCAGGAGCACTCGAAGGGATATTATTGCGACCAACTGTAGGTGCCATATCGATTCGGCCGTCAGTGTCCATGCCGCTTGTCCTGAAAGCAGGACAGATTGTTGTGAAGGGACCTACTAATGCACAGGTTGCGCCGCCAGTGCCAAACAAGATTCTGCCAATATCAGTGAAGGAGCCACTCAGCAAATTGCGCGACATTGTGAGTTCCTCGAGCATGTGTGGTGTTGCTGTGCAAGGATATGACGAGCCTTTGCATTTCGAAGATGTGGGGGAAGGGAGCAACGCAGAGAGTACACAGAGAGAAGAGGAAGAGGAGGGTTCGCAGAAGCGAAGTAGGGAAAGCTACAACGAGGAAAAAAAGGATAGTGAAAACACTACTAGTCAGAGGGAAGGTCGTCAATGGAGTCATAAGGTCGAGGATGAAGAGGAAGCACGACACTCACACATTCTTGTGGAGCTTCACGTCGACCAGGGGGACAATAGTGATGACGAGCACTGCTGCGACATTCAGGAGCACGGACAAGATCAACATGAGGACGCTGCGCACCACAAAAGCAGTGGAAAAGCTAGGCAGAATAAGAGATAAAGTATTGAGGAGAAGAAAAGGAAAGGGAGAACTCCTTTGTCACCCCCTGCAACAGTTAGAGATCTCGAGGAAAAGAAAAGGAAAGTTGGGCAGGAGAGGAGAAAAAGTCTAAACCATAAAAGGAGCAGGAAAGAGCAACCGCAAAAAAAATACAAGTGCAGCCTCTCCCGATGGATGAAGCAGTCCAACGTACTCGCGACGCAGAAGTTGTTGCCAAACAAAAGCTGATGCAGAAAAAGAGAGTAGCAAAGGGCGGTACAATGGAGAAGGCGACCGTTTTTTCCACGTCTGAACAGTCGCAGTCCGGCGACGAGGCAAAAGACAAGACTATCACGCGACCATCAAGATTGCAAATGTCGCCAAGTGAGTTACCGACTTTGCATCTCGGGAAAGACTTCTTTCTGGACTTCAATACTGACAGTACACAGAAGAGCGAAACACATTTCATCACCGTTGAATTCCAAGAATTTATGGATATTCCAAATGAGGAATTTATATATGATCAGAGATCATCGACCAAAATCATATTGATGAGATCTATGAAGCGATGCTGACATCAGGTGAAGCGGCCATTCGAGAAAGGACAACAGGCAGGACGGGGTTGAACACATTCCCATTGTATGAGAAACCAATACTCTTGTTGGTGACACTGCATGACCAACTGCATATAGACTCATTGGGTAAGGTTATGCGAGCAAGAAGAGTTTCTCCTGATTATTTTTTTCTTTTACAAGAAACCACTTGATAAGTATTTCTAGTACCCTCTCAGTGACCAACACAACGTGGCAGGTGCACGAAGATGTTTTCGTGAAAATCCGGTTGTGACAAAAGAGTTGCGGTTGGATTAATGGACAACTATGCCAGTTTATTATCCGGATTACTTTATGGATCACTAAGGGAGGTTGAGCAGATTCCAAAATGCGAAGGACAAATGGAACATTCCGCCTCATCAAAGCATCGTTGTTCGGGATATCAGGAAGTTGTGGAACGTGTCCGACTGTCCTTAAGCCAAAGGCGGGCAGGGAGCCTTGATCATTACATTAGTATGTCACTCGGTCAGTGAAGTTTAGAATGATCCGGCTTCCATGGTCCTTACATGATCTTAGCTAGGTCGTCGGACGACGTATATCAAAAAGTGGAGCGGGTATATGCAGCTTGGGAAAGCGGATAACTGTCGGGAAGAGACGCTAATGAACGTGCAGGTCTGCATAAAAGACTGTGGAAAGCGCCTCGCATGCACTCACAAAGGAATTGTGACAAAAATATTATACGTCGTGGTTTGCAAGCCTTGTCAACGTCGGTGTTGTTGCCCAAAAACGTTAGAAGACGCACCGAACACGTGACGATCCCGTTTGGAAAGCCAGTTGCCCTAAAGTTGTTTAAATTGTGGGAATAGACACCAAACAAGGAAAGAAATTGCACCGTGAAGGTTACACGTTGTCTCGCATGAGCTCTCCAGCCTCTTTAAAGGTCTTGGCTATGGAGTACTTCATGTGAAAAACACAGGGAAAATGTTCAAACAGCAGCTGCCGCTACCATTCTCCCTTTTCCTCTGTGCCTCAGGCCAGATGTCACGCCAGCCTGTGACGTAGTAATGACCCTGCGCCTCTGGATATCGCGCGTGCGTCAAGCGCTAACTCCCATCTACTTCACAACATCACAACACTCTCGCATCAGCGCCTCCCTCTCGTTGGTTGCCATCACCGCGCCACGTGTCAACTAGTATGTTACTAGTCACCACAAGCCAGCGCCTCGCCAGTCGCAAATCACCAGCGCCCCACCCCTCACCTGTTGCCAGCGCCTCGGCCCCCACCAGCAGCCAGCGCCTCGCTGCACTCACACAGCCAGCGTCTCGCCACTCGCGAGAAGCCAGCGCCTCGCAACCTGCAAGAAGCCAGTGCCCCGCCACCTTCGACCAGTCAGCGCCTCGCCTGCAAGCAACCAGCATGCCACCATCCGCATGTCGCGGCGGCCCGGCGCCTGCGAGCCATAGCGCTAGTGCTAGCGCTAGCGCTAACGCGCGCCCAACGACGAAAGGAGGTTGACGTGGATCACATGCACTAGCACAATTAATAAAAAAGAAAGGGAGACGGCGAGGACTGATGCATTCATGCCCTCATGCAAGCCATCGACACTCAATACTTTCGCTCATCAGGCCCACATGCGCGCACACCCACACGCATACCCATAGAGCCTTCAATGAAACATTCTACATCCATAGACTTTCATACCCAACATGCATAACAGATTACCCAACTTTTGGAGTCATGCACACATCACACGGGGACAAAGCAGCAATCGAGAAAAGCTTCGTCTTTAAAATACAGAATTCTCTCAACTGGCCGCTCCGGGCTCAGTTCCCAATCCGTCAAAATCACCGATCCGTCAAAACCACCGGCAACCATAGCGCCAAGGCCCTGCCGCTGTCGGCGTCTGATCCTCCACCACCGCTCAGTCCCTCCGACTGCCTTACCCCAAGTCTACTGCTAACTCCGCCACCCGCCGTCACTCCACCCACCACGGGGCTTGGCGAGCCTTTCCGGCCCCGCAGGCTTCGCGTATAGCTCGTGCAGCTTGCAGCCGAGATCAAAGAGACGGAGGGGTTGCGGTTGCGGGAATTTATAGCACGGAAGGCGGCAGAGAGGCTGCACGAACCACGGGGTGTAGAGGGTCAGGACAGAAGAAGGGCCGACGTTCCAGAAGGGTCGAAGGAGGCGAATCGAATGTCCCGCGTGATTGGGGTGGTTGTCCAAGTGGGGTGTGCTCTCCACGGCCACCACATTGCCCCGACCATCCCAAGCAGATAGCCAATCATTTGCAGGGAAAGGAGAAGGAGGGGATCGGACTTCGCTTAGAGGGAAGACGAAGAGACATGCAGGAGGGAGATGCACAGCAAGAAGGGAAGATGGCGCGGGGATGCAGAGCGGGAGAACGGGTTTACGCGGCGTGCAAAAATTCAAAAACCGCCGCGCCCTCAAAAATTCAAAATTCCTACTCCCGCTAAGTCCCAACTGTTTCTTGAATTTCTTTGCACGGCCGCTAACCGGCTGTGCCAGCCCCGAATTACATTTTCTATTCCACCCCCACTCCCCTTAAACAAAAAGGAAAATAAAATAAAATGAAACACCGCTTTCCCCTATTGTCTTGAATCCGTACTTCGGGGCTCTTCGTGGGATTTTCCCTTAGGGGTACGGGAAACTGCCGAGTGCGGATCCTGGCTTATCACAAACTTATGAGAGATTCCAAAAGAAGATGAGACGTGACATATGTGTAACTTACTAAGTTGATAGATAAGGGTGAGTCTCAGAACATTTTTCGAAAGTCGGCCAGTGTCACTTTTCCTCCATTAGTGTCTTTCTCCTCTTGTTTCTGAGAAATAGAAGGGCCTAGATACTGCTGTTAGGGCCTCGTTCGACACCACTACAAAACCCTCACATGTAAGGTTTTCATCGTTCCACCCCTCCCTAATCACAAAGAAAAAGAAGTGGAACTTGTTTTCACATTCACGGCCGTAAGGGCGGGCCCCACAAAAATAAGGACTCGCCAGCCAAAACAAACCTTAACGTAAGGATGGCCGTGGAGATGACTTGAAAGTAGGGGGTGGCACCCGTACATCCGTGAAAAAACCATTTTTTTTTTTGTTTGTTTGTTTTTTACATCAGGTGTGTCTTGGGCATTCCTGGTCCAATGACAGTGTTGTCTGGTAGACCGCGGGACAGCAGTCCCACGGCAACCTCCAATGGTCGTGTGGTGCCCCACCTGTGCCCCCGCAGTCCCTCCGGTTTGCCGTTTTGTCTGGCGTTTGGAGGAGATCGTTGTAGGGGTCCGTGCGGAGGTGGGTGAGATGGCTGTTGGCGGTCTTGGGTCCGTGTAGAGGCGGGTGAGATGGCCATGCGGTGCCCCGCCAGTGCCGTTCTCGCAGCCTGTCTGCCAACGCATGGGCTATCGCGGCCTCCCTCCTCCCCTTACCCCTCCCAGCCGCCAGCCGTAGTCCGTTCACCGTCTCCATGTACCGACAGACCGGGAGGACAGCACTGGCGACCATGGTCTTCTCATGGGGTGACAGTCTCCTCATCCCCGCCTCATCCTTCCGCCGTCGTCCATACCTGAACTCCCTTGCAAAAACACGCCACACGACAGCCACGCGAAGCCACGTGCGGTGCTGCGACGGTAGAGTATTGGCGCATGCAACGTCGAAAACGCGCACATGCAATGTGTGCGAAGCAAACTGATGAGACGGAATTTGAATTTGAATGGTGAGGGTCTGCGCCCGTGTTCTCCTCGGGGGCGGATGTTATCGCGCGACCAGATCACGGCCCCGCCTAGCTTCGGGATGAGGGCGGGCCGGGTGTCCCACGAGCCCAAAGGTGGCGGACACAATTTCATCTGGCGCAACTGCGGGTCTTCGGACTCCTCTTTCGGCCTCTTAGAACGCAAATGGAGACACCTGAAACGTAAGTGGGCCTAAGTGTAGGGTTTTCGTAAGTAGTTGTGGAACGAAAAAGGGGGTAAGGGGACATTAATCACTTTCTCCTTGTAAGGGCGCCCTTACAAAGTAAGGATTTTGTAATGATGTCGAACGAGGCCCTTACTCGAACTTGCGAGAGGAATAAAGCTTACTAGTTCAAAAAAAAAAAAAAAGGGTAACTAGGGCGCAGTCACGAAAGTAGTTTGTCAAATTTTAGAACTGCCTTTTTGGAGTCCAGTACAGTCCCAAGTTTCAAATGCAGTTGAAACTCTTGACATGCAGAAAAGTTGCAAGGCGGAGTTTGCAACTGCAGTCTAGTCCGGCATGTGGCCTTTTTTTTTCTTCTTTTTTTTATATCTGGGACGTGGCCATGGAGATCGCGGCCATGGCCCAGCCACGCGACGAGATCCTCTCTTTTTTTTTTTTTGTTCTCTTTTTGTTTTTTTGTAAGCTCGTGTGTGGCCTAGGCATCTGGGCCATGGCCCAGCCACACGTCAGGGCCGAGATATTATAAATAAACTAAAATAAAATAAAAAATGATAATTAAAAAAAAAGAGGGCCCTGCTGAGCCTGCTCCACTACTCTTGACATGCACAAAAGACAAAAATCATGGCGCTGTATCTTTCCATGTTCTAGCGGAAGATTCACTCTCGTTTTGCACATTTCGAGAGTAGTGCAGCAACTTGAAGGCCCTATCAATCGTGAAGGCCCCCTCCCTCCACTATTCACTACTCTCGAAATGTGCAAAATGAGAATGAATCTTCCGCTAGAACATGGAAAGATACAGCGCCACGATCTTTTCTTTATTCTTCTTCTTTTTTTTTTTTTTTTTTTGGAAAACGGTCTGGCCCTCCGACGTGGATAACTAGACTGCAGTTACAAACTCTGCCCTGCGACTTTTCTGCAAGGAGGAGTTTGGCCTGCAGTGTAAGCTTCAGAGGGGACTGGACTCGAAAACGGCAGTTTGAAATGTATTTAGAAACTCTTTTTTTTTTCTTGTTTTTTTTTCTTTTTTTTTAGTGCTGCTGGTAAGAGCAGGCATCACTAGCACCCGGGGAGAGGCTCCATCTATTGGTGGGGAGTGTCACTTGCTGGAAAACACGTCCAGCGTCCCTTAGACAGAATGAATCAGGAGAATGCCTTCCTGACCGGTCAGGAGATATGACTGAGAAGGACGCCTGCCAGCATTGATTACTCTGTCTCCAGACGATTGACTGTGCAGGTTGTTGGGAAAAAGGGAATAAAACTCTTCGCCCTGTACCAGGCGCCAGATTCCTACTGCTGCGAGACTGGTTCCTCCCTCTCCCAACTACCTCTTACCCAAAAAAAAAAAACTTTCCCCCCTCATCCCACACTATCAATTCCTCTGTTCCACTCGATGACCTGGATGATGACAGTTCGTCTCTTCAGAGATACTGCTTTCGTCTTAAAGTTTTGATTCTTGAACTGGATGACTGGATGACTGGCCGCTTTGTGCGGACACAGTCTCGCTGCCTGTGGCCTTCTGCTGGTGCTCTGAGGTGGGGGGTTCGTTCACCGGGGAGCACCGGGGATCGACACCCCTTCATGACAGGATCTCCGTTAAGGAGAGGGTATGGGGGGGAAAGGGTCCAGGAAATCAGAGGGCGGGCGGAGTGGGAAAGAGGATTCAATACGAATCCAGTCCCTGAAGACCAGTCTGTAGTCTCTTGCTCCCCCCAGGACTTGGTTACTACCCGGGACATCCCTGCTCTATTCAACCATTGCTATCCACCCTCCCCTCTACCCCCCCAGCCATTCGCTGCTAGAGTTTGTGATTGCCCGTTTCACATCTCCTATTTGCTGATACAAGTCCAGTTGCGTTTTCAAGGCTCGCCATCTGCGTGTGAATTCTAACTGGACCTGTTGTTGAATTTGTTATGTGATCTCCTCTCCTTCGACGCATACTTTTCCCATGGTCAGTAGGCACCGCTGCCACCATAAGGCCCACAGCACTACTCGTCTCCCCAGCCTATACATATTATCTGTGAAGGCCGTTTTTTTCTTGCAATGGCCAATGCCCCGGCTCCAGAATCGCCTGGCAGGACCAAGGCCAGGCGCTTTGTATTCCCATCTTTCTCCACACCCTGTCCCACCATCTCCATTTAAACAGCGCGATAGGGCATTGCATGAAAATGTGTTCTATTGTTTCATTCTTCTTACAGGCTGTAAAAAAGCGAAGGCATCACAGTCACCAGGGCAGTGCAAGCCCTTTCTGTTCCAAATTGGTGTGGTTTATCAACCAGTCATTGGTTGGCAGACATCGCTGTATTATTTGCCATTGCAAGGACGTGATCTTGGCTGGTTTCACCGTTTGCTCTTGGAACCACTTTATTGGTGTGAGCTGACTGTGGTCTACATTAAGGTGTTTGGCCCATCGTTCCATGATGACATCTCTCAGCTTTCGCTTGGGTCTTAACATTCGGTATGCAGATTTGACTGTCATCTTTTGCAGACTGGTCTGTTTCGTGGGTGGACCAGTTCGCCTTGAGGGGGCTCTCCACTGCCATTCTAGTGGGTCAAAGGCAAGCTCGTGTCTGTGGCTGGAAGACCACCTGTTCCCCCCCTTCCTCGAGGACCCTGACTCTGTACAGGGTGTCCCGTTCCTGCCATTCCAAGAGAGCCCTGCTACCCTGCAACCTGTTGGCCTGATCAATATTATAATTTTTTATTTTTATTTTTCTCAAAATGAAACAAGCTTCATCTATTGGTGGGGAGCAGCACCTGCTGGAAATCGGGTCCAGCGTCCTATAGATACAACCATATCCTCACAAATTGGCACAAACTGGGAACCGGGCCCAGCGTCCCATAACAAGAACGTTCCGAAGCTTCATCAGAGAATTTCATGAGAATGAGACCAGGAACTACTAGAAAATCTGATTGGCCTAAGGATGGAATTTGGGGGCATAAGATACCGGGGCCATTACCCGGCTTTGGCTCAAAGAAATTAGAGCTACTTCAGACATGTCTATGACAACATCATGATTAAGCAGAATTCCGAAACGACTCGGAAAACCCCCCATCAATCCACTTTACCTCACTCCGGCAAGACTGACTGCAGCGGAGCCACCATCTCTGTTGCTGCTATGCCATACTCTCATCCTACCAGCTAGCCCCCTCACTGGTAGGACGCGTGATAACCCACCCTCTTCTCCAGCTCACCTAACTCTTACCGTCGTTCCAGAAGCATGAGAATAGGTCACAAAGGTCCTACGATTGTTCCAGAAAAACTCGAAATCCCACACAACCCTTCCAACGTTCTCCAAAATTGTCGTACTCTCAGCCGATCTCTTCTAGGTCCCACACCCCCACTTCTGCTGGGTTACACGGCAACGCAACTCAACCCAGCTCCGACCAGCGTCGTCCGGGCAGCAACCCTTGGTTGTCCCGTGAAAAGCCCAGCCCAAGACTTCCCCAGATCTCTCTACCAGACCTCACGCTCCTGCATCGCAGGCATCGCAGGTTACAGGACAACACCCTAGCATCGGCCAGCGTCGTTATGGCATCAAACAACCGCGGATCACTGAGAATAACAGTATTGAAGTCACCCACGACGAGTTCGTAGGGATCCCAAAGTCCTAAAAAAACATTCCTAGGACCACTAAGCACCCAACTTTTTTTGTTTTTTTAAAACTCATCAGGAGATTTCATGAAAATGAGACTAGAAACCTACTAGAAAAATTCAATTGGCCGAAGAATGGAATTTTGAAAATTAAGATACCGGGGCCATTACCCGGTGTTGGCTCAGAGAATTGAGGCTACTTCAGACCTGTCTATGACAACGACTCAGAAGAATCCCCCATCAATCCACTTTACCTCCCTCCGGCAAAACTGACTGCAGCGGAGCCGCCATCTCTGCTGCTGCTATACCATACTCCCATCCTACCAGCTAGCCCCCTCACTGGTAGGACGCATAATAACCCATCATCTTCTCCCACTCTCCTTATTCTTTTTTTCAAAAAGGAAACTTAGAGAAATAAAAATCAGAGTTGAACCACCATCAATCCAAACCAAACCCACACTACAGGCGAGAAACTGTCACTCAAGCTTTAAGTCCTCGTACCAGAAGTCGCCAGTTCTCACACCCCCTCTTGCTAGGGTTACAAGGCAACACAAGCTGCCCCAGCACCGAACTGACTGTTTTCTGACGGACAGGAAGCGTCTTCCTCCCTCGACACTTCCTTAGCTGCCAAACCCCCTACCGGGTTACAGGGACACTGCCCCAGATTCAGCCACGTTGAAAGAGGTGGTTATGCCTTCCACCCTCGGCAAGCTCCAATGGCCTCAAGCTCCTCCCATGGTCACTGAGCCACTGCTCCAGCACCGGCCACTATCGCCCCACCCCGTCCTTCTAATAGACTTACCACCCTGAGCCACCCTTCCCCTCCTGCATGAGCCCACCCAAAATTTCTTCCAAACCATGTTTCCGATTTCACTCTCCATTTGAAAAAACAAGAGGAGGAAACCACTAACAATCCGACCCTTACCTTCACCGCCGATGAAGGACACGCCGATTCAGCTTTCAGTCCTCGTACCAGAACTCGTCAGATCTCATAACCCCGTATTAGGGTTACAAGGCAACACAAACAACCCCCAGTACCGATCTAACTGATTCTGACGGACAGAGAGTGCCTTCCCCCCTCGGCACCTCTCTTAACTGCATAGCCCCTCAAAAGGTTACAGGGTCACCGCCCCAGCAACAGCTACGTCAGGCGAGATGGTTATGCCTTCCACCCTCGACATAACTTCAATGGCCTGAAGCTCCCCCTGGTCACAGAGCGAATGCTCCAGCACCGGCCAATGTCGTCCCACCCCACCCTTCTGGTTAGACTTACCTCTCTAAACCGCCAGTCCCTCTTCTAAGTGAACCCCCCCACTTCCCACCTACCCCTAATTCGACCTGCCCCCTTTAATTTGCAAAACCACAACGACCGCAATCACGACTAAGAAATAAGATTTGCAGTTATGGATTTATTCACATAGAGGAGAACTGTGAAAACTACTCTTGAAAAACAGGAATTAGAACAACAATTAGGAAATCTGTCTACACCAGTGTTATTGGAAGGGAACATTTAAGATCGAAAATTCAAGAAATCCAACTAAGACGTCCCATATTGGGCTCACGAATGTTTATGATCAAGAATAATCCTGATCATAGTTGAGGTCATCGGCTAACGAATTTCAAAGATGGGATTAAAGTGAGATTTGATAAGATTGAAAATTCCAAAAAAGGAAAATCACACTCAGACAGCGGATCAAGAAGTTCAACTTGGTAACCAAATTAACAATTATCAGGTTCTGAGACTTGAGAACAAATCCAATGGGTGATATATCCAGAAGAATGCGATTTAGCAGATGGAAATGAAGTTCTGAGAGTCAGAATTAAGGACCAGACTCAAGTCCAAACTGAAAAAAAAATAGGAGAAACATCTTAGAAAAACAAAGGCCTAACTGGAGAAGAGTACCCCAAGTCCCCACACTTCATTATCCACCCCTCCCCCCTCCAAACCTCACCTCCTCCTTCATCGACTTTGCGAGCAAAGACTGGCCACCTTGTAGTCGACACTCACTTGACCATCCTCAAAAGCCACTCGATGAAGATAAACAGACCGTGGCAAACCACGTTGCGAGCCCAAACCGCTGAACCTGCCAGAGGCCCCTCGCAGGTTAGTCCGGAGAGATGGAGGGATGTCATCGTCCAAAGCACCACCACCCTCGCCATGCTTGCGGTACTCTTCCTTCCCAACTGCGCCCACGGAGCCCTATCACGGGGGAGACACACACCTCACCGCAGCCCACACCCCACCCCCCTCTCCACCATCGCGCTGATCAACCTCACAACACCTTTTCTCTCGTCGCCACGCCCAACACGTTCCATCCACTTTGCGAAAACTCTGCCCCGACAGGCCATTGCCATCAACCCCATCCTCTTCCCTAGCGCCGCTCGACCTCTTCCCTCGCGCCGCTCGAACCCACTCCCCCTTGCCGCTGCGCCTCGCACCGCCGCCTGCTAAGTCTCCCAACGCCTCCGTAGCGCACCGTCCGAGCCGTACCGGCAGGGGCGCGGCGCTCCCAGCCACGCCGCACCCATAACCAGGGCCTCTGCAGTCTGCGTAATTTGTCCAGGAACAGGAACCAATATCAGGGTCATTCGAATGTATTTAGAAACTCAAACCATGACAGCTCAAAAAAAAAAACATCGAAAGGAAAATATGTTAAACATGAGAGCTCAGTTGGTTACAACTCTGGCATTGTAACAGGGAGGTCGCAGGTTCAATCCGGTTGGTCCACAACCTCCCATGTGCACGTTCATTGGTGCGTGTTTATTTGGTGAGATCTCTGCTCAACCAAGGGAGAATACAAGGAGGGGGGAGAATAAAGGATGGTGGGGTTGCCAAAGGATACTTATATGTGAGACAATGGTCGGAGTTTCCATATCCCGTCATTCCGCCTCCACTTCCTCATATACAATATTCCTCCTGGATCAACTACCGTCTTCCATTCCCCCAGCCATCCCTCCTCAAAGCCCCTTCTCATCTCATTGATTTGCTGCTGTTTTGACTGGAGGGTTAGGGTATCCTCCCACTCAATCTCCTTTATCTAAGTTCTCAATTCATCCCTAGAGTGATTTGGTCTACCATTTGGTTTCTGGCTTGTATTTTCTTTGCATTCAAAAGATCACCTTGCTCGGCACGACAGCATAAAACCACCAACCTTGCCAATGTAAACAGGTTAAACCATGAGTACTCCGGGAAGTCGCGGCTTGTATACCGCCAACCATTGCTACAGTGCCGCAACGTTTCCACTTTAGTGAATTTATACTACCACCCCCCGCATGTTCATCCCATGGCAGCATCCCACCTTTTTTTTGTTTTTTTAAACAAAAACACATCAGCGGCGGCTGTGGGGGGGTTGTTGGTAGGAGATGACACCCCCTCCACTGTTCCTGCTTCATGATGGATCCGTTCTATTGGTCGAGAGCTGCACCTGCTGGAAAATGGGTCCAGCGTCCCTTTCACATCTTAAGATTGAGCCAGACTTACACGCTTAAAAAAAGGTTGCATGGTGATTGCTGATCTCTCCTTGTTGTGCCGGACTCCTTTTTTTTTCCTTTTTTTTTTACCAGGAGAACAGAGCCCAATAAGATTGCATCATTGTACAGACTTTACAGTTACAACATAAGGATTTTTAAAATTTTATTTTATTTATTTATTTTATTTTATTTTATTTTATTTTATTTTATTTTATTTTATTTTATTTTATTTTATTTTATTATTTTTTTTCAAACACAAGCTCCATCTATTGGTGTGGAGCAACACCTGCTGGAAACCGGGTCCAGCGTCCCATGGATACAACCATATCCTCACAATTTGGCACAAACTGGGCACAAACCGGGTCCAGCGTCCCATAAGGAACACATTCAGAAAAGTCATCAGAAAATTCCATGAAAATGAGACTAGACTCTGTTAAGAATTATAGAGCTACTCCAGACCTTTTTGCGAAAACTTCAAAGTCAGATAAAATTCGGAAAACCCTCAAGGACCACCATCAGGCCGCTTACCTCACTCCGGCAAGACTTACTGCAGCAAAGCCACCATCTCTACTGCTGCTATGCCCTATTTCTATCCTACCAGCTAGCCCCTTCACTAGCAGGACGCGTGATATCTTTCTCTCACTAACCTCACTCCCTCTCTTACCCGTTACCCGGTTTGGCTGAAAAGCCGTCTTAGAAAACTTACAGTTATTCGAAGGATATGGGAATAGCCTGCCGAAGTCCTACAAATGCCCCAAACCCCGCGAAATCCCTAACAGCACCTTCCAAGGTTCTCCAATTCTGTCTTACTCCCTGCCGAGCTCTTCCAGGCCTCAGACTCCCTCTTCCTGCTGGGTTACAGGGCAACACAACTCACCCCAGCTCCGGCCAGCGTCGTCGCAGCAGCGACCCTTGGTTGTCCCGTGGAATGCCCCCCCAAAGCACCCCCAGATCTCTCTACCAGGCCTCATGCTCCTGCATCAGCAGGTTACAGGGCAACACCCCAGCACCGGCCAGCGTCGTTCTGGCATCAAACAGCCGCAGGTCACCGAGGATAACAGCCTCGGTACCACCTACAGAAAGTTGCCAGGAATCCCCAAAATCCAGAAGACAGTTTTGAGGACAAACAGACTACCCCCCTTTTTTTAAGAACAGATAGCAACGTTTTTTGACAATTCTGAGAAATAGGATCCTAAGGTAATCCCTAGCCATCCTTGCCCTGGGGCATACTTACTCAGGGACAGTACCAACCATACCAATCATCACCCATAGCTGATCTCTTCTCGCCACTACGCAGCCCCCCCCCAATTCGCCACTGACTTGCCTTCCACCCTCGGCAAACCCCAGATCTCTCTACAAGGCCTCATACTCCTGCGAATTGCAGGTCACAGGGCGACGCCCCAGCTCCGGCCAGCGTCGTTCTGGCATCGGCAAAACAGGTGCACAGAACAGAAGAGCTATTCGGATGTCAGTCCCGCTGTGACCCTCTCTGAACTCCTACATCCCAGTTACAGGTAAGGCTAAGTACTACCAGGATCCAAAACCAGTACAGACTGCACAAACACACAACCACCCACTCTCCCCACAACTATTGGAGAAAACTACAGGTCTCGTGTTCAGTCCTCAACCAACACACGGCTGGTCTCATACCCTCCCATGCTAAAGTTACAGGGCCCCACCAAGCCCCAGTACCGACCAACCTAGCGAAGATGGTGAGGAGTGCCTTCCTCCCTCAGCAACTCCCCATAGCCGCACGCCCCAACCGGTGACAGGGATACACCCCAGCTACGGCCACGTCGAAAGTGCTGGTTCTATCTTCCTCCCTCGACAGAACTCCCCAAGCCTCATGCTCCTCTCCGGGTCACAGAGCAACACCACTCCAGCACCGGCCTGCTTCGTCCCAGCCCCTTCCTTCTGACCTACTAACGAAACACACAGTCCCCCGTCAGTCGCCCCCCCTCCCCCCTCATACCCCGCAGCCTTCTTGAAGCAAAGACTTAGATCTTCTCCATAGGGAGTAAACCTAAGGAAGGGAACTGATATTGATTGGGCAAATCCAAGCGAAATTAAGCTGTAATAGGATCAGATTACCACTGCAAGATCTTGAGGTGCAAAATCATAACTCAAGACTCAGGGTTGGCTATCATCCTTTTTTTTTTTTCTTTTTTTTTTGATAGAAACAACCCGGGCGGATGCTAGGGATGCTGGTAAGAGCAGACACTGCTAGCACTGCCGCGGGGCTATCATCCTAGTACGTAGCATAGGGTTGAGGCTGGCATTGCAGTTCCTTAGTACGGGATGTCGGGGGTGTCAGAAGATACTGCACCTGTTTTGTTTTGTTTTTTTTGTTTTTTTTTTATGAATATCCAAGGTGTTGTAGAGGCCAGTCACTGAGTGCACAGTGATCACTTGGAGCTGTGAGCTACGGGTGTCCAGGAATATGAGACCACCTTCCATCCCATCCTCACGTCAATACTCCTAGCGCACCCCCTATCCCACTATCCCACCTCAGTGTGACTAGCACTCAGGACCGTTGTCCTACCATTGGGTAGGCAACTTGGACCGAACAGCAGTGATAGGCACCAGGGCTGATAAGCTGCCCAGCCCTGGTGGAAGCGGAATTGGATGAACCTTGTCGAACAGGAACTTACCACGGGCCCGGAATGGGCTCCAGGGACACACGAGGAAACGGAGGATTCCCAGCTCTCTATCATCACCACACAACTGTGCTAGATGGGAGCCACTGTGCACCCTCGTGAAGACCTGTAGCAGCATGTTCATACCTAGCTCCAGAAGTCCCCGTGCAATCGGGCTTGCACGGCATCTGCGTCAACCAGGGGTGAGCAGGGTGGTAGGTGTATCTGCTTAGCCTGGGTGCCTGCAACCGCTGTCTGGTCAGGTCACCCCGCCAAGATGGTGATGGGTGATGGTCCCGGGTGGTTAACACTAGGGTAGGACAGGGGGGTGGGAGTGCGCCACGGCAAAAAAGATGAGCGGAAGGGTGGGTGGGGTCTTCAGAGGGGTTCAGCTGGACAACCGAGTGGCCGAGTACTGTGGGTGACTGCCTAGTATCCCACCTCAACAACAACCTGCGCTATTAAAAAAGAAAAAAGAAAAGAAAAGAAAAAGAAAGAAGAAGAAGAAGAAGAAAAAAAGAAGAAGAAGAAAAAAAAAAGAAGAAGAAGAAGAAGAAAAGAAGAAGAAGAAGAAGAAGAAGAAGAAGAAAAGAAGAAGAAAAAAGTATTAGTGGAATCTATGACCAACATGGGAGTGAGTGCGAGCGCGAGTGGGTTGTGTGTGGTGTGTGGGAGAGTGTTGGCCATAGCTACTGCTGCTACTGGATGAGGGGTGGGGGACGATGAGAAAGGGAGGCGCAGCTACTGGCAGGTCTCGGTCTTTGTGTTAGCCAGACCCCCACTGGCGGCCCCAACCCTATACCCTAAACATTAGGGGCAAGGGGCAACATGAAATCTCCCCTTCACAGTGAGAGGAAACTATGCTTGCAGGGGTCCCCTCTAGATAGCCTTAGGAGTAGGTAGTGAAAGGCAAAAACAGAAGTTGAGAGAAGAATATAGAAAAAAAAAAAAAAAAAAAAAAAAAAAAAAAAAAAAAAAAAAAAAAAAAAAAAAAAAAAAAAAGAAGAAGAAGAAAAAAAAACACTGCTGAGGCCAGTGCCAGACTCCTGATCCACAAATCTAGCAATTTGCTTTCCAGGAGGACATTCCTGGAGGGCGCTGTTGGAGGTTGAGCCCACACACAACGGGTGTGCATCCTAGAACAATGTTGTCTTGTTCTTGCTGTTGAAGTCCTCATATGCCATTAGTCGTGGCTATCGGCTGACCTTGATCCCTTGTATGAGCCATACTCTCCCTCCTATGTGATGCCAACACTTAACCTCGACCCCTTGTCCGAGTCATACTCTCTGTCCTGTGTGATGCAGACATTTCCAGCTTTCCTCATCAGCCTGCCCAGGTTGACTCTGCCGTCCTTGAAAATGTCCGCAACGCCAGCTTCAAGTACCACGGAACTGGAAAGTGGGGGGAGGCAAGGGGGATGGGGGGAGGGGCCGGCATATGGTTTGTGAGGATGGAGTTAGTCTACACAAGAGTGCCGATGAAATTGGCATCAGACTTTGTGGACCCCTTCACCCCTCCACCCACTTTCTCTAATCGAAGTTCTGCAGGACATCACCTAAAGACATCAACTTTGGTACTAGGGGGGAGAGAGGAAGACCACAGGGATCGATCCCGAGGGCTCTACTGCCTCTGGAAGCCTGAGGCACTGGTCGGATGGTCCCATCCTCCTGCAAATGGGAACGCCCGTGCCTTTCTTTTTTCTTTTTTTAATAATAAGGCCTGAGTATCCCTACTAGGGAAGGTCGTATAAACCCCCCCCCCCCCGCCCTAGTAGGTCTACCAACAGCCACTCCATCTATTGGTGAGGAGTATCGCCCGCTGGAAATCAGGTCCAGCGTCCCCTTGGAACATAGTCAGAGTTTGATCATACATTTTGTTGATGAGACTGCAAGACCTGCCTCTTCACCCAGCCATAGGGCGCCAGATATAGACAAATGAAACCTGGTAGTTCAACAGCCTATGAGTTCTCAAGTCAGAGGACTCGGAGATGATAGTATGATACTGCAACCTATTGAAATTCACACACCATCTGAAACTGCTGAGAACTGTTGAGAGCCACTGCCAGACACTGTCAGAACAACCATTCTCAAATCTATAACCAGCTTTGCTGCACTAGACTCATGGAAGAAGGCGGAAATGGATCAGGGAATTCAGAAAGAGGGCGGAGATGTATGGAGGGATCCAATACTGTCCAATCATGGACTACCAAGTGGTAGTCTCTTTTCAATTCCTCTCGACTCCTTCCCTGTTATGGACCCCATTGTATTGACCCAAATTTCCCCCCCTGGGACTCCCCCAGCCAGCTGCCACTGAATTGTTGAATATTTTGCAGAATCTCCTTAGTAATACGTGATGTGAGGATTGTTTTTTTATTTTTGGCGGGGAGCTGCACTCCGTGTATTGGTGGGGAGCTGCACCTGCTGGAAAACGGGTCCAGCGTCCCATTTGAACAATGAAAATTAGTATCAGACTTTTGTGACCATAGGATAAGACCAAACCTCTTCACCCTTCAAAGGGCACCAGATCTAACAAACTTTTCTAGTCCAGAATTGCCTACAATCGAAGCCCACTTTTCTGCAGCACTCTAGACCCAACACATCACCTTTCTTTCCACTGTTCCTTAGTCATAGCCAAACCAAGATCTGGGTACCATGGACAATGGAGGAGGAGGGAAAGGGTCAGGGAAATCAAGGACAGAGCGAAGGGGAATAGATGGATCACATGTAGTCCAGTCACCAAAGACTAGCCTATAGTCTTTACTTATCTCTTCGTTATCCCCTCCCAAAGCCCCCGCCCAATTTACTTTTCCCAATTTCCCCCCTTGGTTTCCTCCCAGCCAGCTGGAACTGAATTGTTGAATGTATTTGAGAATCTCTGTGCGAGAAGATGAGTGCTGAATTTTGTCTTTTACCTCCCATTTAGTGGAAACGTCCGTTTGTATTTGTTGTTTCATTGTTTCTGTAAACTCCGAGCCATCAAGTCTGGCCCCTTCCATTTCATATGTACATCTTCTCAACCATACGCCCCACATGACAGCTCTTCTCCCAATTGTGAAGATATTTTGTGTGAATTCCTCATAGGGTTCCGAAATCCATGATTCCAAGACGGTAGCCCTCCACCCCCATGGCCATGGTATAAGCGGTCCTAATTGAGACCATATACAGTCCCACCATCTCTAGAGCTATATAGATCCTGGGCATTGCATAAATAAATGCTCAATAGTTTCGGGGATCTATCGGTTGGGAAAGGCAGTTTTACAAAATTTGCACCATCGAGAAGCAATTCCTAGAGAGGATCTGTCCATCAACCAATCATTAGTGGGTAGGCATCGGTGTTCAATCTGCCATTGGAGTGATACAATCTTGGCAGGTTTGGATTTCATTGAGTTACACCACTTGATTGATCTTATATCTGCTTGAATGAGAAACGACTCTTCGCAAATCCATAGCCTATCCCAAGCATTCAAGATACACTGGCCGCCCAGAGGAAGAGAAAGGAAAGGAAGAATACGCTGGTCGCCCCTGAGGAAGTGAAAGGAAAGGAAGGAGGTAGGCGGAAAGGGTGGGAAGGGAACGTAACGAAATAGGGTAGGAGGCAGGGAAGGGAGATCGATCAGCCCTTGTTTGAGCAAAAACAGCCCACGGGCCAAAGAGGTCAAAGGGAAAGGATCTAACATGGAGATCAGCAAAGAGAAGAACAGATACCACAGGGTTCACAGAAAGATGGACTTCATGCTCATGTATAAAGGGGCGGCGAGGCACTACGCCCAAAGTCGGCTCATGGGACTAAGACCTCACACACTTCACACATGGAAGAAAACAAGCGGGGGGATGAACGGGAATGGGAGGGGGTTGGGGGAGGGGTCTGGGGGAGGGGGCTGGGGGAGGGGCCCAGGAGCAATTGCTACCCAGCTCGTCTACCCAGACAGCGAGTCTGGGAACTGACTCGAGATCGTGGGCAGAGAGGGTGGGGAGACCATTCGCCGGGGAAACTATCTCGATCCAACGAAGGAGAGAAAGAGAGGAGGAAGGGAAGGAGAAGAGTGGAGAATACCGTTGGGAAATCTGACAACAGCTAGGGCCTTCTTTCTGACCCGCTTCCTTGCTGCCTCAGAAAACAGGATATTACACCAAGGTGGTAGGACCACCATAGTCAAAGCACTCCGAAGGGAAAATGTGAGAGTGAGAGATGAACTGTACACACGCCATGCGAGCAACAAGGCTTTCCATGATGGTGCATCCTTCGTAGCACACCGAACGTTTTCGGACATTTGTCGAACGTCCGAACACGTTCGGTCGTTCGCCCCAACGGGAGCCGAACACGTTCGCATGAACGAATTCCTGAGGCCGGCGAACGCGTTCGTTCCGGGGGCGGTACCGGGCCTGTAGGGTCTAGGGGCCATAGGGGGGGGGGTGTTCGGCGGGCGGTACCGGGCCTGT
>BFEA01000033.1:5008960-5022354 GCA_003427395.1 Chara braunii
GTGTTGATGCGAGGCGACGAACTGCCTGCATCGGGAGAGAGAGAAGTAGAGAGAGAGAGAGAGAGAGAGAGAGAGAGAGAGAGAGAGAGAGAGAGCAGTTGTGTGGGTGTGGGATAAGGTTCTTTTCGTTGTTCCTTCCTTTCCCTCTGTTCATCTGTATAATTTTGGATCCGGATATGGTTGATTTTATTGCGGCCTTCTTTTTGGGCTTCTTTTGTGACTCGTCTCGGATTTTCCTTGTCGTTCGTATTTTGTATGAATGCATGGAATGAATGTGAATTCCCTTTTAATTAGCGATCTTTGCGGATTCCYAATCTTGTTTTGCGATGCCCCGTTTCGTCTCTGTCTACTTCTCGCTTGCGTAAGCTATACGCTCAGATATGATTGAAAGGACTCGATTATGGATGTTTTGGTTTAGTCGTTAAAACGTTCGATCGACAAGAGTGCTATAAGAAGTTGATGATCCTTTCTCTTCTTTCCTCCTTTTTGTCACATGTATGAGATGAAATGATTGGATCTCACCCGACGCCGCAGGGATAGGATATTTGCATGCATGTTGAATGCGATCGCCACGCTGAACCAACCTGTTGTTTCTCACGTGCACGCTCGCGTACGACTGCGATCTCGAGGAAATCGAGTCGCCGTGTACGCGTTTGTCTGCCTGAGTCAGCCTTGGAAGTCCATATAAGGATGCAAGGGACCGAGCTTTGTAAACAAATATGGCTGCGGAATTTCCCTCTTGGATGTCCGATCGTGAGAGTCTAAGGGACCCGGAATACCGGAAATACTGGGAAGGTGAATAACTCAGACGGTGGGGAACTTAAGAAATTTGGAATTTCCCTGCCTGACAGAAAGCGATCGATTGTGTGCGAGGGATTTTCGATGTGCCATAACTAACGATCCCAGGGGCCGTGATTACCCGGATACTTATAGCACGCAGTATTTCATATCTCCCGGTTTCGTCGATGTTACTACCGGTTTCCCTCCCTTCCATCTCCTCCTTCCATATCACCAACTCATGGTGATGCCGTGGAATTCCATAGCCCGCTATTGGCCCCACATACCGTGCGAAAAGTGTCGGCGGCACCAGGCCTATCGAGCCTCAGAATTCGCTCGGTGAACCCCCACCGAAGTCGAGCGGCGCTGACAACTAGTCGAATCGCGCAACCAGCCACGAAGGTGAAACCGGAGGAGATGGTGGTTCCCATTTCTTTTAGGCTTGAGAATTGCGTTCATTGGCAGGGGCAATGTTGTGGGGATTTTGCTCAAGAATGCCCGAGTGTTTAGATCTGTTGGTATTGTGATCGGGGAAAAGTGTCCGGGATCTTTAGCCTGAGATGCACTGCGCATGCCATCTTTCTTATGCTACATGACATCAGCAGCTTCTCTTATGTGCACACCCTCTTTGCGCTTATACCCTCGAAACTTGCCACATAAGATCTCAGTTCCGACCTGGGACTCCACCCCCACTTTCCTAACATCCTTGGCACACCCCTTTTCGCACTTTCGGGTCCCCATCCCACTCCGATCAGGAAGTCGCGCTGGGCATGAGGTTGGTATCGGAGCCGACACGTGGCAGGCTTCTGGATTAATACAAAGGGTAACCCGTGTAGAGCGATCTGGCGAACAGAGGACGACCAAGACAGCGGAAAGCGTCGTGACGCGATCCCGTGGTAATAAGGAGTAGATCAGTTGGACGACGAGCAGCCCCTACGAATGCTCAACCGGTTGTGAACCAAGCCCAAAACCAGAACTCGGCGCCTAACCCAGCTCCGCGGCCTCGAGCACCCATGGCCCCATCGGATCTGTATCTTTTTTATCCTGCACATCACTTAGTCGGAGCATGGTTAGCTACCTTACGAGCACAGCAATACGACAATGACGAAGCTCGGATCAATATCCCCGCCAGATTAGGAGGGGACGCGCATCATTGGTTTAACACTTACGTTTGGGTAGACCTCCCAACTTTTGAACGAGATTTCCTTAACCGATTTGACTACATTCATCCGGAGCAAGTTTTGTTCATGATTAAAAATCGAGTACAAAAGCCACTCGAGTCTGTCACGGAATACCGAAACCGATTTTATAGGATGCTTGTCAAAACTGAGCGAGGGGAACAAGTCGGGAGGGATCTTTTCATCGATGGGCTTCGCAGCAGGACCATAGGGGCGAAGTTGCAAAAACGATTCTCCCCGATCAACCATACTCTGCAGCAGATTATGTCTGCGGTAGAATAATTGAGCGGAACTTCGCTGCGAGCTTCCTAGAGGGGGAAGATTATCCTAGAGAGGGTGACTCCTCAGAGCTAGCTAGAGCACGGGCCGAGCTGGCCGCGCTTCAAAATAAATTCGAAAACATGGGTTTTGTCTCTGGTCCCATTACCTGAGAAAAGGTTAACCGACCCCCCATTTTTCACCTCAATTTATAAGAAAACCATAAGGTCATCCCAAACAAACTTCACACCAATCTATAGAGTGCACTTCTTACTAACATATTATAAATAAAAAAAAAAAAAAACTTATAAAACAGCAACTCAAAAGTGCATTTTCAGGCAATTTTGCCAAAAAACAACTTCATCAAATTTCAGGATTTTCATGATGATTAACAACACAAATTCTAATAACCCGAATGACACCAAATTTGACACACAGCAAGTTTGTCCTAAAACAAAAACAAGCAAAAAAAAAATTGCAAAAAAATACAAAATTTCACCCCGAAACCCTAATTTCAGGACACTTGTGCATTACCTATTTGGAACATATCGTAACCAAGAAGCCCAGGGCAGATGCAGCCACGGGCTTGCCAATGCCTGCGATGGCCGCTCCCGTATCTGTCGTACCCGTTCTTGCACCCCCTCCCGATACAGCGAGCAGGGGCGGTGAGCCAAACGCAATGCTAGAACTAACCCGGACTTTGATCAGTCTAATACAAGAAAGCAAAAAGGAACAACGAGAGTTTAACACTCGGATGGAATCCTTGATGAGATCGATGGGCCCCATTGTCGTTAGGGCTGCCCCTGTGGCACAAGGTACCGCACCCGCTCCACCAGTGGGAGGGATGGCAGCCAATCTGAGTGTCTGCTACACGTGTCATCAGCCAGGCCATATCGCCCGGGACTGCCCACATCGGCCTGCCCAAGTTCGAGTTGGGGTTGCTCCTGTGGCCGCTGCGCCAGTAGCCAACGGTCCAGGAAGGTCAGGAACGATGTTCGAAGAAATAGAAGGTGGGGGAAGCACGATAGCTACTACTGAGGAACCAGTGGAACTTATCCCGCTCGATCAATATATCGCCTTAGGATATCTTGTGTTAGGGATGACCGGAACCATCCGACCGGCGGATGAGCGGAAGGAAGTGGCCGAATGGAGACCTTCCTTAAACGAAATGAAGTCGGGTGTTCCTTCCTTCGTAACAGGGGAAATCTACGTTTTGAACATTGTTCGGGCCTTAGACCATCGGATTTCATTGCCAATTGGTCATTTGCTGTCTATATCCGAACAGGCTAATGAATGCATGTTGCAATATTACAAGGCAAACATAAAACGGTTCGCTCTTAGCAAACTGACAATGTCGAAAAGGAAGACCCCAGCTCTCACTGACAAGCTCGAAAAGGCCAGCACACCAGACCCAATACGGTTGGGACCAATTCAAAAAGACGATCATTTCTTACGCATTAAAGTCATTCTGTGGAAATCCACAGAATGTGACATCGAAGTTTGGGGAGCCCCGTACAATGTTGTCATCGACTCAGGAGCAGTTGTTTTGGGCATATCACTGAGGGTTGGGGAGAAGGCAGGGCGACAGAAATATCTGATCTCGTTAACCGAGAAAGACCATCTCGTCTCGGCGGATGAAGAAAAAATAAAAGCAGTAGGTCGAATGACGAATGTCGCTTTTCGGTTGGGAAAGATTCATGCTTTAGGAGATGTGGCAGTATTGGATGTTAATACCTACGATGTACTTCTGGGATTACTGGCGGGCCAATCCGGACTTCGAACGGCGATCGGTAATCCTGCGAAGTAGAAGCGTGAAACCATATGTTATTCCCATGCGCCTAACTTTGTGGACCATGATGCCCCCGACTCAGAAAATTCCTCAGACTCCCGGAGTCGCTCTCCGAGTAATCACCTGGGGCCAACCAACTCAGAAACTCGAGTATGAGGATGAGGAACGTAGTTCCCCCAGCGAGTCCGATAGCGAAAATGAAGCCGATCCCGATACAATCCGACAGTTGATTCGCTATCCAATCCAATAGAAGACTTCTAAAACGTTGGTCCTTACGGAAAGAAACTTGCAAAGGACCCGGTTCGGGAACCCCTCGTACAAGTATCCCGGATGATGGACTCTTTGGAACCCCCTCAAACCCTGTACGACGCCACGACCCTGCTTTTCTCGAGATACCGAGAGAAGAAGGCGTTTTGCAACATCTCAGGGCTGCCTCGTTCCTTACTGTCACCCGATAAGGAGGTGCGATTATTACGCTTAGGGGCCGAAAGCGAAACTTTGGAACCCCCTGGGCGCGACGACTCTACGCTTTACGAGCTTGGGATCAAAATCGCCAAGAAGCCGGTTTCTTGGCAAGATATTAGCGACGGTGTGACCCTGGAAGAACACGTGGTTATCCGGGAAGAAGACGCTCAGATGGTCGCCACCGTGTTCTTCTGGAGGTCGGATAACTCCTTCATTTCTGCTCCCCCTACTGAGAATGACCACAGAGTGAACACAAAACACGTGGCGGTTACCATACATGGAAAACCATACGAATTGCATGTGCCTCAGTATGTACCTAACGAAACCCACCGACTGATTGCGGAGATCCTGATTTAATATCAAGAGACAATTAGCGTAACGGATACGGATATTGGATTATCTTTAGTCATTCAACACGAGACTCGAGCCGGAACGCATCCCCCGATCCACTGTAAGCCATACCGATATTCTCTCGCAGAAAGAAAAACTGCACTACCTGGCAAAACATTAGCGACGGTGTGACCCCGGAAGAACACATGGCTATCCGGGAAGAAGGCGCTCAGATGGTCACCACCGTGTTCTCCTGGCGGTCGGATAACTCTTCATTTCTGTTCCCCCTACTGAGAATGACCATAGAATGAACACAAAACACATGGCGGTTACCATACATGGAAAACCATACGAATTGCATGTGCCTCAATATGTACCTAACGAAACCCACCGGCTGATTGCGGATATCCTGACTTAATATCAAGAGACAATTAGCGTAACGGATATGGATATTGGATTATCTTTAGTCATTCAACACGAGATTCAGGCCGGAACGCATCCCCCGATCCACTGTAAGCCATACCGATATTCTCTCGCAGAAAGAAAAACTGCACTACGGAGGATTCGGGAGTTCGAGGTTAACGGATGCATCGAACCAGCAACCGGATCTTGGTCATTTCCCGTGGTCTTAGTCCCGAAGAAGAGCGGGTCGATTCGTATTTGCATTGATTACAGGAAATTGAACGATATCACGATCAAGGATGTGTACCCCCTTACCTGGATTGATGATTTGTTGGATGCGATTGGGTATGCAAATTATTTTAGTAAGTTTGATATTCCCCACGGATTTCATCACATCTTGGTTAGAGAGGAGGATCGGCCAGAGACGACCTTCGTATTATTCGAGGGCACGTGGCATTGGATTCGTTGTCCGATGGGAATCTGCAATGCACCAGACACATTCCAAAGGGCGATGAACGTGACCTTTTAGAATTTCGTTAACAAGACTCGACTGACGCAGGGTATGATCTATTTCTGCGTTATTGTGTACATGGATGATATTCTGGTCTACTCGGATTCTTTTCACGGGCATGCGCAACATCTTGAATGGACGCTGGGAGCACTGCGGGACGTTGGGTTCAAAATTGCATTGGAAAAGAGCGAGTTCTTCCTCTCAGAAATCTTGTTCTTGTGCTACGTACTGACGCGAGGCGGATTGAGGCAACATTTGAGAAAGGTCGCGGCGGTCCGAGAAGCTCCCATGCCTACATCACTAACACAGGTTCATGCATTTTTGGGGCTGGTATCGTACTACCGAAGATTTATCAAGGGTTTTGCAGTGATCGCGCGACCTCTCACGAACCTTTTGCGTAAGGACCAGCCCCTACGGTGGGACGCTGAGTGCGAGAGGACCTTTGTCACTCTGAAGGAAACTCTGGTTATGACGCCTATGTTGGTTCGCCCGGACCCGCAAAAGCACTACATACTCATTACGGATTGGCAGCCTGAAGCGATTTCCACAATTCTAACCCAGGAAGGGAGAGACCAGCGTGAACAAGTTATTGAATACGCTTCGCGGACAGTGCCTAACGAACGGAGAAACGATTCAGCCCCTCAGGGAGAGTGTTACGCAGTGGTTTGGGGAATTAGCATTTTCATTCATACCTTTACGGGCAGAAGTTCCTCCTCGTCACGGATCATGAGCCCTTTTTGGCCCTCAAGAGGCTCACCAATTACACGGGCATGATTGGACATTGGGTGGTACGGTTACAAGAGTATGACTTCGATATCGTCCACCGGAAGACGTAGAAGCACGGGAACGCTGACGGCTTGACACGTCTGCATCGACCCGACAAGGTGACTAAACGGGAGGAGATTACCCCGTGGAAGGAACCGGAACCGACCAACGAGCGATCATATGGACAAGTGGCCATCCTTCCTCGAGCTCCTAAGGGGTGATCGTCATGATGGCAATGGGGCGTGGAGGTAATCCCGAAGGTCCCCTTTCTCCTCTCTCATCCTCCTCTTTCCCCTCCCTCCCTGACAAGTTTTGCTATTGTTGCGAGGCCATTTCGAAAGTCTATTCGGTCCCTATGCGACCAAGCGGGAAAGGATATGTTGAATGGGTAGACTGTCAACGATGTGTTTCACGAGCCCATAGCTCCTGTATCCAGTATCTGGAATGCGGACAAACCCTAGCTGTGTCCTCTGTGTCACACCGACAAAATCCCGACGGAGGCTCGATTTCTCAAAGCCACGTTGGAAGGACTAGAAAAGACCCGACGGCTTAGAAGGGTTGAAGTATGGACATATGTCGTCCTGATAGCTACGGTGGTTGGAAACCCTCTCCGAGACTTCACCAAGGAAGACCGGAGATGGGCCAACGAGAGGGCTCGGGATTACTGATGGAATGAGGGACGGTTAGAAAAACGAAAAAACGGACGGAAGCGGGATTTGGATGTTTGTCCCGCATCCATTTGTGAGGTACAACTGGGTTAAGACAGCCCACGAGGAAACGGCGGCTCATTTCGCTGTCCGGATCACAGAGGCAGCGATTGATAAAAACAAATGGTATTGGTCCAACATTCGCGACGACGTCAAGTTCATCGTCCGAAATTGTCAGGTCTGCGCGGTTGACAAGGCGCCGATTCAACCACCTAGGTCGATAGTGCCTACCGTAGTTGAACGGCCATTCCAGAGGGTTAGTATAGACACCACATATATTTTCGTTCACCCAGGACCTAATAGCTGCGAGTATTCAATTCTATTGGTTTTAGTAGACCATTTCTCAAAATGGATCGAGGCCTATCCGTGCAAGACATGACAGGCGACCGAAATTGCGCGACACGTCAACCGTTTTCTCGGGACGCACGAGGATACCGAGGAAATCCTGACGGATAATGTGGCAAAATTTAGAGGGGAAGTTTTGAGGAATCTGGTCTTACAGGGTGTCTCCATTCGCAATACTGCTCCCCACATGTCGCAATCCAATGGACTGGTAGAGAACGCCAATCGGGTGATTAAGACTGCCCTGCTACGCAATATCGCGGCCAATGACACTAGGCCTTGGCCCGATATCGTGGACCATATCTTCGCTATCCACCAGGGGACACCCCACGAGTCCACGGGTCTAACCCCCTTCCCACTGCGGACCAATAGCCTACCCTGTGTAGCCCTACCAAGCCTAAATGATGAGACGACCCTCCCACGACGGAGCACTAGGGCGACAATTAAGGATAAGGCCCAACGCCACTTGGAATTAATGGAAAAGGTCCTCCCCTGACTGGCCCGAAAAAGACAGCGGATGACGGAAATGGCCCACGGTAGACAGGTTCGGAGTTATGAGGCCCCAAATGGGAATGCTGGGCCTCGGCCCTAGTATAAACTAGGGGACATGGTGCAGGTGAGGAAATGTGCTCGCCAAGGCAAGCTAGCGCCACGATTCTTCGGGCGATTTCGTGTGGTAGAGCTAGGTCCAAGCAGGGTGAACACGGTACGGCTTGCGCCGGAGGTGTCGGAAAGTTGATCGGCTCGTCCGATCATTCGACACATGTCCTACCTTCGTCCTCTCCCTTCTTCCCCTCCTCCTCCTTCGTCTGCATCGTCCCTCGGTCAAAACAAGGACGACGACTCTTTAGAATCCTCCTTTCTCTCTCAACCATCGTCTTCGACCCCGCCTCCATCACCATGAGTTTTTCAACGGAGCAGGTGATCAGCGAGCGACTAATGGTACCTGTGGGAGCCTTCTCAACGATCCGGCAAGTACGGCATCCTCGATTGAGTCCACATCTTCTCCGATTCGCGGCCTCCTTCAGTACATCGGCCATCCACGAGGCGACAGAGTTCCAGTTCGGCTAGTCTAGGGTGGCCCGAGTGCTGGCCGAGGTGTCAGCCTTCTTGCGCTTGTCCCCACCCGGCGAGAGCCACGTGTCGTTCGTTGTCGTCTTCACAGGCGACATCACAACAATGCACCCATCACGACACATCGTCGTCCTCCGACGATTGCGGGACAGGGCAGCACGCATCACGACTGAGTGGGTGCGACTATTGGCCCGACCACGCGATCGTGTCATAACCACGAACGACATCAATCTCCGGCTTAGGGTCTCCTCCGCCGCGCCAGATGTTACCCTTCTTGTGCTTCGTCCCTTCGGTCGGCCTCAATGAACTGTCATGGCCTCTCTACCTTCAGTCTCCCCTCTGACGTCCCCACGTTTTGGCAATCCGCCGCGGAAGCGTCCCTCTCCTTCACGATCAAGCCATTTGATGTGCCGATTCTAGACGCGGTCAAGTGGACGCATTGGTGGCAAACCTACGTGGCGCTCAGTTTCCTCCTCCTTGGAGTCACCTTCCATTGGGCGGAACCCGCAGACAGGAGAGTGGAGGATGAGATCCCGGACGACGAGGTGGAATTGCTGCTCATCCAAGGGTGGAGAACAGACACGGAGGGAGATTTTTTGGGGATCGTGTTTGGAGAAGTGTGCAACGGCCATCTGAGTTTCATTACGGATGAGCTGCGGGTGCTTCTAACCCAAGTACTCGACAACCTGCCGTTGGAGATCCTCTCGCACTGTGACGAGAGACCAAGGACAACCACGCTAACTCGTACCCTGGAACCGCATCTTCTTTGGTCCACCTGTACGGAACAGGAGGAGGGAAGCTATTACGTATCCTCGGCGGGTACGTATCTACACGTCGACGTCACCGATCTTTTCACGTGGGACCCGCTCATCCGGCTCACTCCCGCAGGAGAGACGAGTGAAGACGAGGAGGAGGACGACGAAGAAGAAGCATCGGCCGAGGAAGAAAATCAGGAATCGAATCACGATTACCAAGGATCGGAGGACGCCGAGTCGAAAGAGGCCAGTTCAAGGCGAGCGGAATCAGATGAAGAAGAAGGTGGAGCGGGGGGCGTGGACCGGGGGAGTCGAGCGGTCCCGACGAGCTGAGCCGGGAAGAAAGAGAGGTTATGGCGCAGAGGAGACGGGCAGCAGCGGAAGAAAAGCGGTCGATCGAGGAATCAAGAGGGCCACCGCAATTGCTGCAGGACGATCCGGCGCGCAATCCAGAACCGTCGCAGGAGGAAGATGAACGAGATGGAAGCGCCACCACGAAGGGATCAAGAAGTCGGCGCCGCCGAAGGAGTCAATCGCCCTCCCAATCCTCCCCAGTTCGACCCGCAACCCTTCGTTTACGTTGAGATGGGTCGGGCGGCAAATTGCATGGACGTCCTCGTTTCTTTTCGTTTTCTGTTGGAAGTTGTCAGATCGGTGTCAGGAAAATCCCGTGCCAACGGTTGGGTGGTCGCGCCATGACGAGCGTGGGAAATAATTGTACCATAGTTTCTTTTTTGTTCTGATGTGAGCGCTGGGAATTTTGGCGCGATCATCGTGCGGGAATATTGTTTTTGAATTTTCAACTGATATCGAACCCCCACGAGCTCGCGTTGGGAACTGGGTTCTGACTGGATCGCGCCCTTAATCTTGTGCAACTGTCATTTTTTGCGGGCGTGATTGTAACTGTATCTTTCTTCTTTCTTTGTTTCCTCGTGTTTGGCCGCCTTCTTCTTCTTCTTCCTCGCCTTGCACACTCTATTTTAATTGCCCGGAGCGCCTGCATGACCGGATTGATGTGTGGAGTGTGGCTACGACCCCCACACCGCGACCTGACCATGCAGACGTAGGCACTTCCTCTCTTCTCCTCTTGTCCACCTGGGCTTAATCCCGTACCTATCGCGCAGGCATGCATGCTATAAATTCTGCAAGCGCGATTACTTTGCTCTCTAAGAATTTTGAGGTTAATGCGATCAGTGAGGGTCGGCTAACGAGCAAGTTTGGAAGGTGAGTGAGTGTGAGAGTTGGGCGATTCGACGAGCTGGTGTCGGGTGTGCGAGGTTGACGTGCGGGGCCACGACGGACTGTGGCGCACGGGCGAACCTGGCTTGCATGCTCGAACCAAGCGGGGTGACAACTCTGTGTTGATGCGAGGCGACGAACTGCCTGCATCGGGAGAGAGAGAAGTAGAGAGAGAGAGAGAGAGAGAGAGAGAGAGAGAGAGAGAGAGAGAGCAGTTGTGTGGGTGTGGGATAAGGTTCTTTTCGTTGTTCCTTCCTTTCCCTCTGTTCATCTGTATAATTTTGGATCCGGATATGGTTGATTTTATTGCGGCCTTCTTTTTGGGCTTCTTTTGTGACTCGTCTCGGATTTTCCTTGTCGTTCGTATTTTGTATGAATGCATGGAATGAATGTGAATTCCCTTTTAATTAGCGATCTTTGCGGATTCCYAATCTTGTTTTGCGATGCCCCGTTTCGTCTCTGTCTACTTCTCGCTTGCGTAAGCTATACGCTCAGATATGATTGAAAGGACTCGATTATGGATGTTTTGGTTTAGTCGTTAAAACGTTCGATCGACAAGAGTGCTATAAGAAGTTGATGATCCTTTCTCTTCTTTCCTCCTTTTTGTCACATGTATGAGATGAAATGATTGGATCTCACCCGACGCCGCAGGGATAGGATATTTGCATGCATGTTGAATGCGATCGCCACGCTGAACCAACCTGTTGTTTCTCACGTGCACGCTCGCGTACGACTGCGATCTCGAGGAAATCGAGTCGCCGTGTACKCGTTTGTCTGCCTGAGTCAGCCTTGGAAGTCCATATAAGGATGCAAGGGACCGAGCTTTGTAAACAAATATGGCTGCGGAATTTCCCTCTTGGATGTCTGATCGTGAGAGTCTAAGGGACCCGGAATACCGCGAATACTGGGAAGGTGAATAACTTTGACGGCGGGGAACTTAAGAAATCCGGAATTCCCCTGTCTAACAGAAAGTGATCGATTGTGTGCGAGGGACTTTCACTGTGTCATAACTAACGATCCTAGGGGCCCTGATTACCGAGATACTTATAATACGCAGTATTTCATATCCCCCGGTTTCGTCGTTGTTACTACCAATTTCCCTCCCTTCCACCTCCTCCTTCCATATCACCAACTCATGGTGGTGCCGTGGAATTCCATAGCCCGCTATTGGCCCCGCATACCGTGCGAAAAGTGTCGGCGGCACCAGGCTTATCGAGCCTCGGAATTTGCTCGGCGAACTCGCACCGAAGTCGAGCGGCGCCAACATATTGTCGAACAGCGTGACCAGCCACGAAGGCGAAACCAGAGGAGATGGTGATTCCCATTTCTTTTAGGCTTGAGAATTGAGTTCGTTGGCAGGGGCAATGTCGTTGGGATTTTGCTCAATAATGCACGAGTGTTTAGATCTGTCGGTACTGTGATCGGGGAAAAGTGCCCCGGATCTTTAGCCTGAGATGCACTGCGCATGCCATCTGCCTTATGCTGCAGGGCATCAGCAGCTTCCCTTCTGTGCACACCCTCTTTGCGCTTATACCCCCGAAACTTGCCACAAGAGATCTCAGTTCCGACCTGGGACTCCACCCCCACTTTCCTAAAATCCTTGGCACACCCCTTTTCGCACTTCGGGGCCCCCATCCCACTCTGATCAGGAACTTCAAGTCGCGCTGGGCGTGAGGTTGGGCGTCACAGGACAAGGTAGCAAAATTTTGTGGAGTGAAATTACAAAACCCCTTTTTCCCTCTGTTCAAGATAACTGTTAAGTTCTGAATCATTGTCTTCATGGTGCTTGCCGATGATAATTTACTGGACTATTATCATCCCTCCCGGAATAGATAGGGCCAATGTGCGGATGTGTAACATGTATATAAAAATATATATGCATGTGTTTGATGATCTATCTATCTATCTATCTATCTATCTATCTATGATGTAGACATGTATAGATATATCTTCAGAAACATTCGGATCTGTACATAATCGGATGAGGAATAGCGAATGGGTAACGCGGAACGTGACTTGTACATAATGGTATGAGGGTTACTGTAATGAAAATTTGTGGGTATGGGGACCGTCGGTGAATGTAAATACCACAGCGCTGGGTGGCACTGTGAGGGTGGGGACAGGGACCCCTAATAGATTGTAAATGACGGGCGCTACTGAGGAATGGGTTGATATATAAAGTATATGGCATAAGTAGGTGAGCAAATGGTTAACATGTGAGCACATAGGCAGACTGGTTTTCTAATCGGGGGGGGGAGTGAAAGGCCCAGTGAAAGCCCCTAGCATTTTGTGGCGCTGAAAAGGAGAACCATGACAGCATGTGTGGCTGCCTCCCGGTGGCGCTCCCATGGTAGGGCACGGAACGAGTTCGGGCCCATTGGCCCTGTTGCATGCAGTTCTGGCAACAGGCAGACCTGATACCCACTTGCCTCACCCACCTATCCCTCTTCTCCTAGTATTTCTGCTACTGTAAACTTGTCTTTCAGCTTGCCGGTCATGAGCAATCGGACTGCAGCCTCCCAGAATAGATGGGACTCTGTCTGTTTTCTGGCAAAAAAAGGGACTCTGGACATGGTGTTCAGCAGGCGTTGCTCCCAACAAGCTGCAAGTGGGACCCCAAGACGGGTGCTCTAACAGAGAGAAAAAAAGCATTGGGGGTGTCAAAAATGTGTAGAACACCTGATTATTTGCTTTAATCTGACTACACTGCCCTGCCTTTGTGAGAGAGAGAGAGAGAGAGAGAGAGAGAGAGAGAGAGAGAGAGAGAGAGAGAGAGAGAGAGAGAGAGAGAGAGAGAGAGAG
>BFEA01000033.1:5050160-5063040 GCA_003427395.1 Chara braunii
TCTCTCTCTCTCTCCCCCTCTGTCTCTCTCTGTCTCTGTCTGTGGTTGTCAGTTTTCCCCACTTTCTCCATTATTACGACATTCTTCCCGGTCCTCTCTTCCTCAGATTTGTGCACCTGCTTTGGCATCTTCCGTCTTTCTCTGAGTTACCCCCTCTGTGGCTGATTGACAACTAAAAATCGTCTGGCCAGCCTTCTCCTTGCTTTTCCTAGTTGCTGTTGTGCACGTTTTCCTCCCTTTCTTGTGCTTTCTTGCTAATCTCCAGGGCCTGGAAACACTTACAGACCCATTTTAGTCGGTGATTTTTTCAAGCCTTTCTGTCATATGCCTACTATTGTGTGCCTGTGATGCATAGTCGTGGATCTGTTTTCTGCGGATAAGTTGCACAGGATGCAAGTAGAGTCTGAAAAGAAAAGACACTCTCTCACTACTCTGGTTTGTGATGATTCGATTCCTCCCGTCCCTTCCTTTCCGCCTTTCCTCCTTATCTCCCTCCCTTTCCGATTGTGATAAATTTTGAATTGCGATAGGACTGGGCTGTTTATGCTGTGAGATGAGCTGGTAGAAGTTATACTCTGTGACACCAGCTCTAAATCTGGTATAATGTCAAGTACCTTCTTAATTTCTTAAAGCTAAAAATATGGGTTTTGCAGTGGTGCAAATGGACTTGACAATAACGACAGCGAGTGTCAATCTAAAAATGGTTAGATGAGATTTTCGGCAAAAAATTGTGGTCCTTTTTGTTTTTTTTGTTTTTTTCCCCCCAGCTGTTCGGCTGTGTACAATTAGCTGGGTAAAACGGGGTTCATGGTCTCAGACGATCGACTTCCCAGGAATGTGTGCCAACACACCTGCGTATTATGGAAGTAAAACTCAATAGCATGTCTAGCTTCTGCTCGATTCCCAGAGCTGAAAACACTGCACTGAAATGTAATCAGTATTGCTCATCAAACAGTGTCAAAGATGTCTTCCCTGTTTATCTGCCAGGCGAAGGCGGGTTTGATCTCTTGACTCGGTAGTACATTGGTATCAGGTTTGGAAACCATTCAAAATGTCAATAAATAGCTTGCGTGGTTGATGATGTGAGGAGCCGTGATGTGAGAAAGCGGATTCATTGCTTCACTTCGACCCTAAGGGTTCAATAGGAGAGGGACAAAGTGGTAGACACTTCACGTCCGATCTGATGCTAGCACTCACAACATCATCTATCAAGCTGGCCCATTCTTTGACAGGCTTTTGTTCTTGTCATGGATTTGGCAGTTTTCAACGAACAGTTGGGGAGAGAGGACTGTTGCTCTTTCCTAACCCAGGATGTGAGGCCCAGTGCATCCGAGTCCATGAAATAGAGTGTATGCAGTGATGAAGCCACTGTTTCATCGAGTCACATCTGATAGCTGCTAAATAAATCAGAGTGAGAAGATGAAGGTGGAATGGCTGGTAATCGTCTCGACTCCCTTTCTTGTTTTACCCTCCATATCAAAGCTTTCTGATATGATAATTGCCCAGGTAGTGTCTGATGCTGGTAGAAGATAGTCTCTGGAGCACATATGGGTTTGCGACGTTGGCAATAGGTAGTGTCTGATGCTGGTAGAAGATAGTCTCTGGAGCACATATGGGTTCGCGACGTTGACAATAGTATTCTACCGTATCCCAAAGGATAAGACATTGCACAATCCCGCAATTTATTCGGACATGGTACGCTCATTTCATCTGTCCGCTCATCGCGACCTTGACCTACCCTCCTGAATTTGTTGCTGGCATCCTTCATTGTCGTACCACTTGGGACCACCACTGATGGATGGTACTCTCATGCACTTCCCTTCTGAATTTGTTGCTGGCATCCTTGATTGTCGTAGCAGTTTGGACCACCACTGATGATACTCTCATACATATGTTGTCCGATCATATGGAGCTCGATGAAACACACTGTTGTATCTATACTATGATGAATCCCCTCCTGATCTTTGCAGAATTGCCAGTGCCACAGAGAAGGATTATCTTTTCTGCTTCCTGCCATGCTCGCTCGTCTACCTATATAAATCATTTGTGAATGACATCCATAGGAGCAATTGGCTAGCAAGACATCACTTCTGCATATTTGAATGATGCTTGCAAGGGGTGATAACCGTGATATCCACTTTTTGTGAGAAAAGCAATGTGCTGCTTCAAGAGGCTGGCACCCAATGATGCTGGAGTGTCCGGAAGGTGGGGCTTGGTCCTAACTTCGGTGCACCCTCTCTCTCTGGCCTCTCTCTGCACACGTCGACTTTACCACTATGTCCACCAGTCTTCCTCACGATAGTATTGGTGCGCGATTGTGGCAAAAGCAAATGATGAAGCACCTGCTATGCCCTTCGTGATGCGCAAGAGGAATCTTGTTATTTCTGTTTGCATGGTGATTTGAGGATCCCATTCTGGCTGGTGGGACAACTGATTCAGGCGCTGACACTCTTTTCTCTCTGGTTCTTTGACACTTGTGGAACTTATGTTGTCACTCACATCTATCCGTAAACTGCGTAGGGTATGCTTGGGAATCAGGTTGTTGGTATTCCTGCGGAAACCAGCGCTGGCCTGGAGATCGACAAGAGGTTGTACTGGGATGAGCCCTGCTTCGTTGATGGTCCTGGTTAAGGTGATCTTCATGCTGCTTGGCAGTGTGCATTCATGTGTCACCTCATTGAGGCTGTTCTTTCATGGGGTCGACTGCCACAAAACAGCAGTGCATATGACTCCTGTACTTTCTGGGGTGCACACCTCTGCGTTCACCATGATGGCCTGCTTTGCATGACCGTCTCTGATGAAGTGGCTTCCCTGCTATTTGGTATCCCAATGCATCATCCAACATTCCTTCCCTTCATCTGCTGGGCACAGTTGATGAGACAGGAATGCGTTTTTAGCAGTTTGCTATGACTTCAGACCTGCTTCCCCTCATCTGCTGGGCACAGTTGATGAGACAGGAACGCGTTTTTAGCAGTTTGCTATGACTTCAGAACTGATGTGGCAATGCCTACCCCCTGCATGTTTCCTCATTCATACACTCCAACTCTGGCCAGGGGCCGAACTTTCTACGTCCATCCCTGCCAGCACTGGTAACTTGCCTCTCACAATTGTTTTGATGAATGTTCTGGTGAGTTTCTGTGTATTCACTAGGAAGATTTTCGTGACCGGCCGGTCAGCAGGGCGTGACGCCCGGGACACCCGGGCATGGGGGAAAAAATAAAAAGGAAAAAAACAAAAAATTGGCGGTGGGGTTTTTCCGTGCTCTCCGAGAGGAGCCCAAATCTGGGCTCTCTTTTTTTTTTTGAGCGTTGGCTGTCAAGGGGGGGGAAGGGGAGTATAAATGAATGTTAAAGGGGCTAAGGGGGTTTTAAGGGGGGTGCTTTCGTGTGATTTGGTTATTTTCTTTTTTTATCTTCAGTTCCGTGAGGAATTCTGATGTGACCCTCAGCCAAAAGTTGTTTGTATTGCAATTCTACACAACTTTCTTTTTTTTCTTTTTTGCGCTGGGGCTACCCGAGCCCATGCCCGGGGTTCATGCCCGGTCGGTCACCCGGTCGCCAAACCCGGTGTGACGTCGGGACCCGGGCCCCCGGGATATCTCCCTAATATATTCATGCTTCACCCACATGGTGATCCTGCTCTGCTCGTTCTGCCTCTGGGCGAATTGCCTGGACAAACTTTGTTGTTTTATCAATTGAATGAACAAGAGTGAACCTGAGATGTGTTTTCAACTCCGGTATTCACAATGTTCTTGGCTTGGTCATCACCACCTTCAGTTCTTTCCTGACCTTGGTTCTTTCATCTATGCCCTCACTATAAATAAAATGCCAACGTAGCAGGTCTGAAATCGGTACCATACGCGGTCCCACCGGGCGATGGCCAGGATAGTCGCACATGTAACAAGTCCGTGATCCACGCTGTTGCGCTCTACCGGGCCTACGGCCCTCACAATACGAAGATTGGGCATCAAATCGGCCTGCAGGTCCAGTACTACCAGGCCAATGGCCCAGATGAGAATCTTGGCTGGAACCAGTCATCAGCCCCAAGTCCTACTGGACTGGCCGCCCACAGCCTTTCCCGTTTGTCATTCTTGCTCGTTGTTTTCGGGGGCCGCGCTTGCAATTGCGGGAGTCCTTTTATGCATGCTATTGTACTCGAGTCCTTGCCAATGAGCACCCTGGTGAAAGTGACCTGCCTCACTCTCTATTTGCTTGTGCTCACACACACACACACACACACACANTCACACACACACACACACACACACACACACACACACACACACACACACACACACACACACACGCACCCGCACACACACACACACACACACACACACACACAGATGTTTCTCTCCCTTTTTATCTCACACATAGAGAGAGGCAATACCGGGGCAGTAGCAGCAAGCGATTGCATCAGTAGCATGGGCATTAGCTTGGCAGTAGAAGCAGATGAGTGATATGACAGAACTGCAACAAGAAGTCGGGCAACCGAGGGCCAACACAGCTCACGATGCCGTCATCGAACCCCGTAAACAAATTTCTGAATACAGAGTGTGGGAGAAATATGGCACTGAACTGAATAGTTGAGGGTGAGGGTGGGTAGCCCCCCTCCCCTACCCCATGAGCATCTGCTCGTGTGTAGCTCACCATGACATCATCGGACCGCATAAACAGCTTAGCTTTCAGCGGGGAAGAAACGTAGTACTACACTGAACAGTGGGAGGGGGGGGGGGGGGGGGGGGGAGCCATACACATGTTGCTGTGGCCTGGTAATGCTTCAGTCTGCTAGAATTCATGTCAACAGTTACCCTGATTTACACTGAATCATGAAAGCATTACCCTTCTTAGGCCTCACGAGCCTCCTCCGTCTGCCAGACCATGGTGCAGCCTACGGACTGTGTACTGGCCCCCGTTGTGGTATGTCATTGACAATATATATGAGCCATGGTCGGTTGCAGTACTCGTGCCTCCTGCAGTGAGCTGGGCTCCTTTGCCCCCACTGGTGAGTTCATCTTTTCTGGAAATTCCACGAGTAGAGATCAACCACAACATTCAGGAGTGGAGCATTGCCTTGTTCAATTGCAAATAGACGACTGATATGTGCTAATTGAGCACGGTCACAGTACCTTTGCCTCCCATAGTCAGCGCGGATCCTTTCCCCGCTACGTTAATTCATCTTCCCAGCTCACCCATAGAGATGGGCTAGGGCATTTATGGTTTGGAACTCTGAATCACCTATAGGGATGGGTCAGGACTTTTAGGGTTTGGAATGTTATCTTGGTGAATTGGGACAGACTCACTTGCCCCTATGGAGCATGATCGTACTCCTTTTTGCGATTTGTGTGTGGGTGACTCGTTTTTACAATTTGTGTGTGCCATCCTTGTACAAGGACCATGCTTACTTCTCTGTGTGGTTCCAATTTAATTGGTGTACCAAGGATGAGGGGCATAACCAATATCCTCCTGACTGCAATTTTGTAGAGGATTTTTCTAGGCTCTGTTCTCTGGCTGCTGCTAATGACTGTTCATCCCCATCGCCATAGACTTTCTGTGCTGTCCTACTTGGCAATTGCAATGCAACATGATGCTGATCCCAGATTTCCCCTTCCTACTCTCTGGTGAAACGATTCATGTGGCCCTCAGCATCGATGTCCTGCAGGATGCGTTCGGGGGCCGTCAGATGAAGCTGCAGCGTGCACATCCTGGTGAGAGCCTTGAGCTCTGACCTGACGGTCTTCTGTCGTTGGTACATGGACCTGGCCACTGGAGGGTCCTCGTGCTTCCGACCACTCGGGACCGTGTGGTAATCTTGTGGTGGTTCACAGCATGACTCGTGTTCTTGACATGATTTCTGTGCAATGATGCAGATGTCCTCCATGAGAAGCGACCATCCACAGACTGTTGAGTGGTGGATCACATGTCCTCCTCCTTACTACCGTCTTCCCCCGAACATAACGCATATGCGTTGTATTCAAGTTTAAAAAAAAATCGAATAAAACACATGCATTGTATTCGAATTGCAGTGATGTTCGAATAGAACACATACGTGTTGTATTCAAATAGAAAGCAACCTGTGCGAGGTAATTGTTTACAACGCATATGCGTTATGTTCGGGGGAAAGCCAGTAGAGCAGGCAAGTGTGTCGAATGCTCGGTGACCTCTCCGGCATCATGACATATACAGGAACTCTAGACTAGACCGTGGGATATTGATATCTACATCAGACACGGCAGTGAGGTGTCCTACCAAGAACGCTACTCTGACTGCATGGTCGCTTGTGTCATGTCGCTCTAGCGTAGTGTAATGCCCCTGTGACAACATGGTTGTCAACCGGACATCTGGATAGGGATCCAGACGGTCCAGTCTGGATGTCCAGATCCTGTGTCCGGTTTGAGGGGTCCGGTTGGGCCCCATTTTGAGAAAATTCGAAAAAAAAGTTGGGGTCCCCAGGCGATTTTCCAGTGCCTGGTGGACCCCCAAAATTTGTTGGCGCAGTTTTTGGTGCACTGTTGGGCCAACCGGACCGGCCCTGAGGGGCCTGTGCTTGCAATTTTGCGTGAGTTTCAGCGGGCCAAGGAGAAGTGTGTGTGTGTGTGTGTGGTGTCATATTCGCTATACACTCAAAAAAAGCATGACTGTGCCACTGTTTCGTCGGACTTTCACCGACTCATCAGGATGTTGAACCCCGATAGTCTGCCCAGGATTCATTTGCCTGATGGATAAGGGTTCATGACATCGCCCAGAGTTAGTGACACCCCTGAGAAAAGTGGTCTGTGTGTGTGTGTGTGTGTGCACGACACGACAGTGTGTGTGTATGTAAGTGTGTTCAAAATAAGTCGGATAATAACAACTACAGCAGTGTGTCTGTTTGTTTGTTTGTTTGTTTTTGTTTTTGTGTTTGTTTGTTTGTTTGTTTGTGTGTGTGTGTGTGTGTGTGTGTTTAATCCGGACAGCCTGACCTGTCCATTCATAACCGGACCGTCCGGTTCCGTATGTCCGGTTGTCCGGATCGGTGTCCGGATTAATCCAGACACTGGTCCGGGCCTGGTGTCCGGTGTCTGGATGTCCGGGTCCGGGGCAACCATGATCATAATGCAGACGTGGGGGGTAACTCCTCGTGATCTCATCTGCTATCTCCTGTCCCTCTCTATGTTGATGGGAACTGAAGATCGTAGTATAGAAGTGTGGGGATTGCGATCTCCTCTCCTTCTCTATATTGTGGGGAAACTGAAGATTGTGATACAGAAGTGTGGGTAAGTAACACTTTGTGGTCTCGTGTGCTATCTCCTCTCCCTCTCTATGTGGATGGGATAGTGAAGCGTCTAGACTAAAGCAATTCATTGTGGTGTGAGCCTTTGCGTGTTGGAAGTCCTGGCAAGCTGAGTCTGGCAGCCTTACAGGAGACTTCTCAGGTAGCTTGCAGCTGACGAGCAACTACTAGTTATTTGTCTTTTTCAGAATGATTCAATTGTCTAATGGGCTGCAAATCCTGGCAAGCTGAGTCTGGCAGCTACACATTAGACTTCCGATGTAGCCTGCAGCTGATGACAGTGATGAGTAACTAAAACCTTTTCAGGATTATGTAATGGGTTGCTCCGTCTTCTGAAGTGATGTGTTGGCATTTGTGGTTTTAATGCTATCCGCGATCTGCTGCCCTCATTGGCAAGGTGAGTCTGGCAGCTACACATCAGACTTCCGATGTAGCCTGCAGCTGATGAGTAACTAAACCTTTTCAGAATTATGTATAATGGGTTGCTCCATCTTCTGAAGTGATGTATTGGCATTTGTGGTTTTAATGCTACCTGCGATCTGCGGCGCTCATTTGCAGTGATTGGATTTTGTCATTTATACATTTTGGCAGGGTGATAGTGAAGGCAGGATTTTGAACGTGGCTGCGTTTGCTGTGTCTGGATATGCATCAACGGAGGGGCGGACGAACAAGCCGTTCAACCCATTGCTGGGGGAGACGTATGAAGCAGAAAGACCTGAGCAAGGTCTGCGGTTTTTTGCAGAGAAAGTGAGTGTTGATAACCAGCACTCACTGTTGTGCTCTGGATGTGAAGGGAACGTTGTGAATTGAATGCAGCAAATTTGTCAATATAGAATGTAAATATCTACCAAATGAAAGAGTGGACATGAAGGAGACAATGAACAAATTCTGGTAAGAGGCCCAAACCATAGGCATTTAAACATGATTGGGGATGGTAGGGTCCCATTCTCATCAGGAAAGTTTAGTGAGAGTTGATGGCCTCAAAGGTGTTCTGTGCATGCAGCATACATGTAGCAGTCCAAAGCTGTAGTAGAGTACGCGCAGGAGTTCACATGCACAGTACACGAAGCAGTTCACAAGTAGAGTAGACGGAGCAGTTCACATGGAGAGTACACACAGCAGTATGAATATGCATGCGGGTCAACTTTGCCTGCTATCTCCATCAGAAGGACAAAGCTAAACTGATGGTTCACGTGTCTGCTAAAGTGAATCAGGTCCGCTGTTGGTCTCCAGGTGATCAATTGTCTGTTGGTGTAGCATCTTCAGACTCACTGTTGTGTCTGTGATCCACCGTGCTTGTAGAGGTAGTAGGGAAAAGCCTCTTGTCCAAGTCCCTGTCCTCTGGACGCTTTATGCTTGACACAGAAGGCAGAGGGGGATCGCCAGTCCAGTAGGAGCGTGAAATCAAGACCATGTGTCCCATGGGGGAGGCTAAAGAGGAGAGATGACACTTAGATCTGGGGGATGGTGAGATAGCTGTGAGGCAGCAAGGGCGATTCTCTAGCTCTTTTTGACCAAGTCGAATGCATGTGAATTGCGAATGTGTCTGATGTGGAAGTCTTCTTGGAGGATATGGAACAAATGCTATTGTTTCCCTCTCCCGAGGGTGATGTTAAAACAGCCTTGCTGTCACCTCACCAGTCACTTTTTTTTTCTTTCACTAGACACTTCTTAATCTTGAAGTCAGAAGTGTGATCTTTACTGGGAAAGTGAAACTAGGCTGCGGCAACACCGTGCGATGCCAATGTTTCCTCAGCTATCACCTGCGGCCTACCTTTTGGGACTGAACTCCTTGGTCCATCCCTTGGCTGCCTCCCCTAACCAAAACAGTATTGATGCTAATCAGTTAAGCTGTCAAACCACCAGTACATCTGAGGCTAAATGAACGAGCCTAACTTTGAATTTTGCCGAGCCTGGAAGCGTCGGGTATCACTCGCTCGGAAAATTTGAGTGGTATCAGTAGCGGTCTGCGGGAAACTGAAATGCAGGACCTGCTGCCAGAAGATGGAAGGTAAAGGAGGCCGTCATTGTCTCGTTTTCACGCATGTGCCACCTCGGGCCTGGCTGTAATTGCTGTCAGATGCATTCAGGACACTGCTAGCCTGCGTATTATGCCCTGCAAAGAAACTGGCTGACTCTGAATTGATTCCTCCCCGCCTCTCACAGCAATGAGGTGGGGAGTGACTCGAGAAAGAGCATACAGACGCAGGGAGTCTTTCTACTAAGCTCTGGATGTAATTGCCTTCAGGTTCATCCAGGCCTGGCTCTAAGTGCAGTCAGATACATTCGGGGAAATGCTAGCAGAAATATGCCCTGAAAACCGATGGGCGTACTCACCCTACCGTCTTCACCTGAATAAAATGCCCGGTAATAATGGCCGTATCTGGACTGGAATTTGCACCACATATGGCTATAATGACCGGGCGCTCTATTCGGGTGAAGACGGTAGCACTTTCCTGGATGTATCGACTGCACTTACGGCAAGGCCTGCATGAAGCTGAAGGCAATCACGTCCAGAGCTTACTTGAGAAGCAAAACAAAAAAAAGGAAAAGAAAGGAAAACCAGCCGGCTGAGATTTGGACATGATTCCTCCCCGTCTCTCGTGGCAAGGAGGCAGTAATCCCAACCCTGGGAGTGACTTGAGAAAGAGCAAAAACATCAGATACTTTTTCTACTAAGCTCTGATACTTTTTCTACTAAGCTCTGGACGTGATTGCCTTCAGGTTCATCCAACCCTGGCTGTAATCCCAATCTGATACATTTACGAATGTACTAGCAGAATCCCACCTTTGTTTTCTTTTCTTTTTCACTTTTACCCTGCAAGTGAGGCAGGGCGTTCTGCACCTTCTGCATCCGTGCATGTGTTGCATGCGTTTCCACATGTGCACGACATGAACCAGCAGGACATCTTGCAGCCTATTTGCCCCTTTTCCTTGGGTGCACTGTCTTGCTTCCCGGTTGCAATGCTGGGCCTAGCCCCTTAATTTTTGGAGAGTCTCATTCTTGACTCTCAAGTTGGCTTGGGCCATGTACTGGTGGCTCAACTGTTTGCCCGGTCTTGGTGGCGAAAGATGGACGTTGTTGAGGTCCGATGACTTTTGGCCACAGATGTGAGGAGAAGCATCCCTGCTAGCGTGGGATGGTTCCAATATCCTGCCCTCTGGTGAGGCGGTAGAAGAGGCAGCCATTGTGGGTGCGCTGCATTTCGTTTTATCTCATATCAATGCCTGCCCTCTGGTGAGGCGGTAGAAGAGGCAGCCATTGTGGGTGCGCTGCATTTCGTTTTCTCTCTTATCAATGCGATTTACACTTTCCTTGCGTTAGATTGCATCCAATTATCACCTGTTTCTCTCCTGTGCTATATAGCTGTATTTGGGGTATTTTTCAGTCTAAATACAGCTATAATTACCATACGGCGTACGTTGTATTTGGGGGAAGAAGGTAGTGTCTCTGCCTGTTGGCAGTCTGAATATGTGATGGCCTTCATCGACCTTCTTATTGTTCTGCATGTTTGTTTTGAGTGCATGCCACAGCTCGAGTGAAGGGACATGAACTCTTGCAGTATGCTGCACAATGTTTGAATATTCATTATTCATGCCCTCCCCATGATGGCTCTTTATCTGCATTGATGACTCGGCTTCCTATTACCTTCCACATAGAGTACATACCACTGCACAAAAAATCCCATCATGAAGCAAAAGGAAAAAGTGCGAGTGAGGTATGGCGTATGTCCTGTTCTGTTTTGGCATGTCATTCATCGGTTTATGAAGTGTGGCTCTCGTTCTTTTTGGTCTCATTGCTTTTGGCATTGGGAATTACGAAGAACACCACCTGTGGTTGGTAGTTAAATATTTCTCATCAGGGTTGGCTGGTTATTTCGGTCCCTACCGTCTTCACCCGAATAGAACGTCCGGCCATTATCGCTGCATCTGGACTGAAAGTCGCCGGAACTACAGCGATGATGACCAAGCGTTCCATTCGGGTGAATACGGCAGTTACATCTATTCAACAAGAGAGCCTTCTGCTCAGCATTCTCTTCCTGTGAGGAAAGACATTATTGGATGGAAAATGCATTGTACTGTCTGCATGTGATAAGATGATTGTGTTCGCTGGAAGGGTGAGGGCCTAGCAAGCTGTAACTCGTTCTAATACGGGAACCGGCTTGAGCAGGGTGGCATGCCCCTAAAGCAAATTATGACTTAGAGATGAGTATACACACGATAGACACCTTTGTTTGTATGTAAGTCATAATATACGCTATAGGCATGGTAGAGTTCTGGCCTTCGGCCTATAGACAGAAGCAAGGGCGTATTGAACGAACTCAATCATTGGAGTAGATGATAAAGTCCGGTCTGCTAAAACCTTGTTGAAGCTCGCACACCAGGTTGACTGACGAGATTTGACTGTCTCTTTCTGATGGATGAGGACATTATGGCTCGGTAGTGATGCGTGGTGAAGTCGTTGGTTGGTTGGTTAACTTGAGCAATGGATTGTTTGGTTGATGGCTTGGCGGGTGGGTGTGTGGGTGGGGGGGAAAGGGAGGTGGGCGTGTTTGGCGGGTTGTATGCCGGATTCTTGTTGTGGGGGTGGTGGTGGTGTTTCTTTTTTTTTTTTCCCCGCCGCTTGGGTGCATGTCCGGGTGGGGCACAGGTTAGTCACCATCCAACCATAGTTGCTTGCCATTGTGATGGGAGAGGATGGAAATTCTGGGGAGATTCGAACCTCAAAAGCAAGTTCTGGGGGCGCTCAATTCAAGTTGATCCCGTGGGAATTCTGACGCTTGCTTTTGATGATGGTGAAGTTTTCACTTGGAGCAAGGTAGAACTCTGCACAGCCCCCATTTATTCAAAACGTCCGTTTACAGTTAAGTGCGTGCCTGCGCCGAATGTGCGCACACACACACTCACTCGTGGTCCTCAACCTGTACCTCTTTTCTCATGCTCGATTCTTTTATTGCTGTCTTTCTTTCTTCCCTTGCTTGCTTTCCCCTCCAGTCACAATTTATTCATTTTGCCAGACCTTGAATTGATAACGGCCATGTCCTCTGACACGAAAGAGGGGCTGTGGTCCCTACCTGATGCTGAGTTGACATGATGGAGCCTGCTGCTCGCACATGTTTTGTCTCCTTTGGAAACGAACTGTATTCTAGTTTTACTGTTTTTGTTATAGAAAAGTCAAAGAAAACATACAGAAAATTTGTATTCATCAACTAGAACTCTCTTCTATTCATCAACTAGAACTCTCTGCTAGAGCATATAATTGTTTGAAAAATGAAATGTCCAGAAAAAATGGGCAAAAAAAACTGATGTGATGTTCTGTCCATTCTGCAACTTTTGTGAAGTTCCCAAAGGGAAAGAAAGAAGAGGCAGCTGAGCGAAAGAAATGACATTGTAAAGGCAATTCCATGAATTCTTTGTATTGATGTTGGGTGGCTTCAGCCACAATTCCATGCCTGTTCATCTGTCTGTTCATTCTGTTAGTTGTCCGTAGGTTCCAGTTCTGCAGATCTTTTTTTCTCTCCTCAGAATGGTCACAGCAAAGTCCCCGAGGTCCGAAGGATGTGCTCGTTGGACTTTGTACTCGTTCATTGCATGCTAGACTTATGAC
>BFEA01000033.1:5071326-5089725 GCA_003427395.1 Chara braunii
CCCCGCCTAAAAAAAAAAAAACCAAAAAAAAACCTGCCGTACATCCCGCCATCCCAAAAGTTTCTCAGTGGAATTGGGCTTTATTGAGCAAGTGCAGTACAGCCCCCAACTCAGATTTGAAAAAAAATCAGTGGATGGCTGTTTTCTGATTGGTCCGCAGCCCGCTGACCGGTTGGCCCTACTGGTCGGCCGCAAAACGGTTGGCGGTCGGGGTCGGCGGTCAGCAGCTATGCAGCCCTGCGTTGTATTGAAAAAACATATGGGCAGGGCTGGTCCCCGGTTGGACCGTGGGCCCCTCTGCCGCCCGGGAGCCTGCCGGTCGGACCGGCTGGTCGACTGGCCCGGCAGACCCCTGGTTGAATCCAGCGCATTAGGCTGGACGGGGGGTACTGGGCAGTGACAGGTATCCCCACGACTGCCCAGCCCCCACGAGGTTGCAGGCCCCAAAAAAAGAAAAAAATGGGGCTTTTTCAACTTTTTGGCCCCCACTTCTAGAAAACAGCGAGCGGAGGATCTCCGGATTCTCCGCCGCTTATCTTTACAGATCAGCGGCGAACAACCGCCGCGCGCGTTTTCTCAAAAATTGGGGGGCCACCAGGCCCAATATTTCGATTTGGCATAGTGTGGTCCGACAGACCACGGACCAGTTGTCATTGGCATGACATACTCGTCCATCCTCAGCCACGAGGGAATTACCATGCAAGAGCATTGGCTCTCCTGAGGTTATATGCTTGTGCAACATGACTAATCTCTGGGGAAAGAGTTGTGGGTTTGGGTTTCGGCTCTGTCTGAGGTGCAAGCCCAAGAATGGACCTAAGCTATATTTTTCTGTCAATCTATCTAGAATGCACGTGGGTCCACTACATGTATCTGGACAGACTAGCAGGCAAGATACTTTGGACTGAGGACACTGATGACCCAGCGTATTTAAAACAGGGCTCGTCGCCGGATGGACCGGGGACCCCTACCCCATCCGCGGTCCTCCCGGTTGGACCGGCTGGTGGCCCGGGCCGGTTCCCTCCCGGTTGCCAGCAGCACATTTGTGCTGGGGCCTGAATTTTTTTTTTTGCTGGCGCGTATGTGCTCCTGAGGCCTTGTGGGGGTGGGCCCTGCCCCGCAATTTCGAAACCGGGTCCTGTAGGCCCGGATTTTCAAGTCCAAAAAGTGGCCAATCTTGGCCGCTGATCGTCGCAGATCAGTGGCAAAGATCGGCCAGCACCCCATTTCTTGAGAAAAATGGGCAGAGGATATCCGCCGCTGATCTTTGCGGAGAACCGCCACACATTTTTCTTAAGATGTGGGTCGGATAGGCCCCTTCTCCAATTTGTCATCTTGTGGTCCAACGGACCAGTTACCATTGGCAACATCTGATGCTCTTTCACCCTCAGCCACGGGGGGAGCACTATGCTTGTGATGAGGTTGTGCGGAGATTATATCCTTCTGCAACGTCCCTGCCATCTGTGGAAACATCTGTGGAAAAAGTTATGGGTTCGGATTTTGGAATCGTGACGTCAGAGCCGTCCGAGGTGCAAACCCAAGAATGGACCTTAAGCTATATTCTTCTCTCGATCTATTTCGAATGGACCTTGCTCCACTACATGTATCTGGACAGACTGCCAGGCAAGATACTTCCGGACTGATAACTCATCTTATGTAGAAACCAACAAACAGAAAACGCTCTGCCTCCATGAGCTGAAAACTGGAACCATAACTCTTCTGCTGTCGAGTTATACTCTGGAAGAGCTATAATGGCAAGGACGTCCTCTCATCATATCTGGTTCAGCTCGTGGGGTATCAATATCAAATGACACACTCCACGAAGTGCTCCAGCCACGGGGGGGTCGGATAAGTGAACTTGCATACTCGACTCCTCCCCGTGGAAGCCATAGTTGCCTGAATATGTCAATAATAACCCCCTGCCCCCCTCTGGAAGCCCCCTGAAAAATATTGCACCTTGAAAATTTTATTGCGGATTCCGACAGCTCTTGAAGAGCGCAGTCGGAATCTGCCGGAAAAAAAAAGAAGATATTTGGGCACTTTTTTTTCAAAACCGGTTTCCCAGTTCACCCCCCTGGGCTGGTCCGGCTCTGGTGGACCGGGGTAGCTCAACCGGCCGGTTGCCGGCCCAGCACTGATTTAAAACAAGAAAACAAACAGAAAACGCTCTGCCGTCGAGCTATGCTCTCGAAAAGCTATAAGTTTTGGCACGGATCTACTCCTATTACGTCTCATTCAGGCTGCAGGACTCCGACGGCCGTTGGCATAGTCCAGAGCGCCCTCTGCTACTGAATTGAAGTTCTTGGGCCACGGGCTGTTGGATAAGTAACATTGCTTACTCGACCCCTCCCCCTGAAGTTGACACCTTTGTGAATATCTCAATAATATCCCCACCTCCCCTGGGGCACCCCCCAAGACAAATTGGACCTTCAAAATTTTATTATGGATTTCGACAGCTCTTGAAGAGTGCAGTCAGAATCCGGCAAAAAAAAGAAAAAAAAAAAGAGAATTAGGCTTTATTTTTTGAGAACCGGTTTCCCAGTTCACCTCCCTGGGGCTGGTCTGGCTCCGGTTCAACCGGGCAAGCTGAACCGGCTGGTTGCTGGCCCAGCCCTGCATATGGACCGATTCCCGGTTTCTGCCTGCCATGTGCAGGGGCTGTGCTAATCTTGTGTGTGTTGTTGTAATTTGAGCACATCATGTTCCAGATGCTGGAAAGGACGGAGTGGGACCTCAATCAGTCTTTCTCTATCTTCTCTTCATTGCTCCCATTGGCCCTTTGGTTGAGGCTTACTCCTGAGAATAGGTGTCTGAAGAACTGGCTCCCAAGAGACATCTGATAGGTTATATACTATGTAGTATGTAGTATATTATGACACTCAAGAAGTGGGCATACCTCTGCTAGTCTTCCCTAAAGGAATTTGGCCCATGGCAATGACATTCTCAAGCATAACATAGAATTAAGTAAGAAAGGTCAAGTCAGCTTTCAGAAATATGAAAATAGGGGCTGAAGAAAGGTGAAATCAGCATTCAGAAATATGACAATGGGGGCAGAAGCAACCAGCTAGAAACGGGCAGCACTTTCCAGGTGCGCTATGTGTAGCTCTCTGGAGAAGGGTTTTGAACCGTCTTCTTGTGCCTTGTTTCCCGTCCTCGACTGTACATCACAGCTGCTCACACGGTTTTAGGAACCTGTGTGTTCGGAGAAGGAGTGGGTGCGTCCCGGGCAACAATGTGCTTCAGCCCTGATCTGATTGATTGCTATGTGATCGGAATGTAAGATTGTGTTTGGCCACAATCTGAGGATCTTCAGTTCAGGATCAAACCAACCCCCATGGCCCGCTTGTTCATTTGTACCACTATCAGAGGCATTCCTGGTGGGGCACCGGGACCTGACACCTGTGGATGGCAGGTGAACAGGATGCTGCAGGATTTTGCATCGAACGGACCAGCTGAGAAAGGGATCTGTAGGCATCTGACCTCGTAACCCTGTGGGAGTCTCCGATAGTTGTGGTTTACAAATGGTGGTTTCCGTTGTGAGTTTGGGGCAAAACTACAGGCTCTTTCCTCTTCTTTCTCTCCAAGGACAGTAAGGAAGTAGTCCTTTTTATTTTTGAAAAAAAAAGGATCATTTCTCGATTTATGCGTGTCATCCTTGCGCAGTGGCCATGCGAATCTTCTCTGTATCGTTCCAATTGTAACGGATGTCACGAAGGACTGTAAGGAAATCCTCTTTTTGCTGTCCTTGGAATATGCCGTCTTCTGGTGCATCCGCAGTTTGCTATTTGTCAGAATCATCCTAGTCTTTGGTCCAGCTTTGTTTTTATTTTTTATTTTTAAAGGAGGATGACAGCCTTTTGATCATCTTTGAACTGACTGGCCAAGGTAAATTCAGAGTTATTGTTACTCATCTGATTCCATTGGAACTCGAACCCAGGTCTCCATTTCAACAATTTGTGGGTGTAACCAACTGAGCTAGACCAGTTGCTCAGCTGTGAAATTGAGAAGAGGAAGGGAGTCGACGTTAGCAAGGCCATAGTTAAGGGAATAATTTCCAAGGGGTCCATCGTTTCACCAACGCTAAGCAGCAGCAACCACGTGTTTCTTACACGTGGTGCAAGTCATGTTGGTGTGTTTGGGCCAAACACTCTGCATTTGTTGGAAAAACCTGAAAAAAGGTGCTGTCGGCTGGACTAAGTGGGATTTGTTTGGTCAGCAAGATCACGATCTTCATCAGAGGTTAGTCAGGCAGCAAGATCACGCCAGGGATGCTGATACTGCCCAATACCATGGGTTGGGTGGAGGGGTGGGGCCTGGCACTGACAAACGGTTTGCTGTACTTTGTGGATGGCCAGTTCTTAGCGCAGTTTGTTTTTTCAGGTCTCCAACCTGATGTGGCATTTTGTGAGCCAGGACCTGCAAGCATACTTTATTAAGAAATGCATCCCCGTTCTGGAAAGGGTAGGGCTCACAAAAATAGGTTGGCAAGTTGTTACAATGAATTCTTCGGATGGCACCATGGGCCGCGCCACACTGCTGTCGAAGTGAAAAAGTACAAGTGCATCTTCCCACAGAGAATGGCAAGATGCATCAGTTACTATGAATAACAACGGATGCATCTTACCGCTTTCTGAAGTAGATGCATTCCTCCTTTTTTCGTTTTGTGGTGAGGCCCCAGGTTATGGCCCTCGCTCCGCCACTCACCAAGTGTGCAAAATGAGAATGAATCTTCTGCTAAAACATAAAGAGATGCACCGCCATATTTTCTCTTTTGTGCATGTGATGGGCAGTGGAGTGAGGCCCTACGAGCGGATTGAACTCCGAAAGGAGGGGGGTGGAAGTGAAGAACATTTAAATTCGGACGTGGCATCATTGATTAGAGCTTTCAACTCAACTAATGCTGGCACCGGCAATGGCTGCTGAATACTTGACGAATCATCATGAAGTGTTGCGTCAGTGGGCCAATCCCTTTTCTCAAAACACTCTTCTGTAGACTCACACCTAAGTACTACCCAGTTGCGACTCCGATCTCTTGCTGATGGGATGCACTCTTGTAGCATCAGTATCCAGACCACCATAATCTCCCAAAACATGCTGGGTTATCTTGTGGCGCTTTCCAGGTTCAGCAAGCTACGTGTTACAACATTTCGTTGACCCCACACCTTGCTTTTTTCTTTATGGAACCGCTTCAGCAAGGAGCATGGAGAAGAGATCCAATGAACTGACCTTCCAGGTTCTTTGATTCTCTCTATTGGTTTGGCAAGGAGCTTTGAGGAATGATCCTGTGGAAGAAGAACTCCGCTGTGCTCCCAGAAAAATCATTCCAATTGAGTGCTGCACAACCCACGTCATATTGTCGAAGTACCCTTGCAAGAAAATTGAGCCCGGCAAGTGTGGTCCAGCTGCACTCATGACGGTGAGAGACAGGGCCTCTTGGCTTTCTGAAAAGACTGAATCTGGGGATTAATGTCTAGATATCTGCTGGCCGTTGTGCTCGCCTATTCCCTATTCCCTGATCTATAGACCTTTTTTTTATCCGCTATCCAGTTGATGCCACATTTGCCATCATATTGGAGGGAATCATTGATCTGCGTGAGGGGAATGGCTTATGTGTCACACAAGGCAGGAACTTGGATGCGTCGAATGCGTGGTAAGTCTACAGATGTTGAGGTGCGTCAATGATGTATGAGGGGCCATCAGCTTCCTAGGACATCTAATACTTCCCAAGGCCTCTGTGCGCAGGCATCATTTTTCAAGGAAAATCTTCTTCCTCAACCCTCTCTTTAGACTTCACCTGGACCAGGTCGCTGATCGCGAATCGTATTGGTCTTCGATGCTTTTTCGCTTGCTTTACCATTTTCTGCTGGGCATGTGTAATGTTCTCAACAGCTTTCAGCAGGTCTTCGCATTCTGAAGTGCAAATTCCCTGGTGGTTAGCCTGGATTTAGAAAGTCAATAGACGTCTATGTGGCCTCCACCCCTTGTGCAGCTCATTAGGCGCTCTGTGTGTCGAGAAACACTCAACTATTGTACGCACTGGCTACTTTGGCTAAATGCTCATCCCAAACTATTTGGTTGGCTTATGTACACGAGGAGAGTCCGTTGTAGCAGCTCGTTCGTCTGCTCAGTTTGACCATTCGTTAAGGGTGTCGGCATGTGCGTTTTGGAGGCGGGCGATCTGCAGTAGGCCGCTGTCCATGCTACTCACCTTGTTCACATGCATTGTGCCGATTATAGTCAGGTCAAGGGTCTTATTTTCAGCTAACCGCGTCTTCACGCTAGGGGTTACTAACTTTATGTCCATGAGGGTTGTCATTTTCTTATCCAGCCCCGTCTCTACCTTCTCCATATCCAACAACAAGTCCTGAAACCTCTCTTGCGTATTCGCTGTCGGTTATGGGTCAAATGGTTCTAATCTTCGGTGCAGGTGAGATCCTGGAGCCCTCATCATCAATCTGGTGTTCTGTTTGAAAATACCCATGCATTTTCTGCATCAGCTTGTTCTCGGTAGGGGCCGACTCACTATTTGGTCCCGCACTAGATTGTCCCTTCTCTTCCTCACATTCTTTCTTCCCGTCTTCCTCACCTTCCTTTCTCTTTTCCTCCATTTTCTTCTCTTTGTTACGATCCTGGCCACTTTTGAAGTACACATTCATGAGAAAGTACAATGCCCTTGAATGTCGTCCAATCGCAAAAAGAAATGAATGAACTTAAAGGGAGAGAGAGGGAAAGAAGACGAAGAAGAAGAAAAAGAAAGAAAGAAAGAAGAAGAAGAAGATGTAGACCAGCAAAGACCAATGATAATGCCTCTCTTCCTCCTTTTCTCCTCCCCTCCCCCTCTTATTCAAACAATAAATAATAATAATAATGTCAAATGGCTAAACTGGAATCAATTTTCGAATCCCTCTTCTACTGCAGGCACCACATAAGGTCACCGTAGCCATGGCCACTGTTCCCTTCCTTCTCGAAGGCCGAGGCTATGGCGGACTACCAGGGCCTTGCCCTGCTGTGCAAAGGACAACACAAAGCAGCTATGCCCACTGCCACTCAGGCCGTCATGCCTGACTCTGCCTCAGAGCTTCTTGGTGCGGCGCAACCCGACTGGGGCCTTCCTGATGCAGCACCTGACAAGGTAATGAAGATGGTGGCCGCTGTAGCCAGGTAGGCACCTCACCTCTCTCCCTCGTAGCCTCCCTCTCCTTCCTCCTACTGGTAGAGCTCCACCATAGCCGTGGTGGAAGCTCCTGAGCTCCTTCTTCCTCCTAGCGCTGCTCTGCCCAGCGCTCCTCCCTGCTCCAGCGCTGTAAAAGCTGGTGCTTGCTCAAGCAGCACGACGTCCAGACTTGCATACCGCAAATGAGGAGGAGCTACTCGCTCCTCCTTGAGACATAGGGGCCTACTTGTGCTTTGGCAGTGACTTCCAGGCTGCGCGGCCTCCAAGCAACAGAGGGAAACATCAATGCAGGCTCTGGTATCTTCCGTACAGGCCCTAGACTCAGGCTACTTGGACTGGTACCGGCCTACCTCTAACCTACCACTACTGGGCCTCTAAAAATGCCAACTTTTTGTCTTCCGCTGCTCGACCTCAAGTACTCGACACTTCTACCACTACTTGAGTGGTACCGGCCTGCCTGCTACTTGAGTGTATTTCCCGCTGGTCGCGGGCCTACCCCCGCTACTTGAGTGTTTTTTCCACTGCAACCCTCAAAGTCACGGCCACAGGTAAGTACCGGCCCTTCGGGGTCCTCCCAAGGAAGCAAGTACCCTTGTGAGTCGCACACACTCACTGGCCGACAAACACACAGACCATCAAGCACACACACACACACAGACTAAGAAAACTCAGCAGAATGCGGGAATCTCAGCAAGGCATTCATTCCAGCAGCAGAACTCAGAAATCAGCAGTGTTCTCAGTTTGTGTTTTGGCGGGTCATTACACTACACCCCCTCAAGAGCGAGGTCGCTTCGAGCGAGTAACTCACTCGGAGTCCCTGCACAATGCATCATATGCGTAGATGGTAAATAGCGATCGTGTATGTTCCGTGGGAGTGAGGGAAGCAGTAAATTTCAGTTGCTGTTCGGAGACAATCAGCCGTTCATATGCTTTGACGACTCGTGGTGCGCTTTGCAGCCGATCTTTCCTAGAAATCCAGCAAAAAATATCTAGCGGGTGATATGAAAAATGGACCTTGTATTGCCTGTTCTTCCCCTTTCCATCGTGCTCGACAATTCTATCAATCTCGTGACCGCCATTCATTGCACAAGGGATCACTGGTTCTCGATACAGAAAAGTTTCAGGCGACTGATACTGAAACGACTTTGATGCATGAAGGACTGGGTACGTGAGCAGATGAGGAGGCACATCAATCACATAGGAAGGATCAAATGAATCATCCGGCACCTGTTTCATTACCTGCCACAGACCGTAATACTGAGGAAGACGCTTTTGCGACCCCTCTTCTTTTTCAGAAAATTCAGACATTTTGACCCAGATGTAACCTCCCACTCTGAAAGGTTCAGGCTGGGGTAATTGTTAGCATGTTTAATCATGGCACTGCGTCGCCTCTTCATAGCTGCAACAACTTTGAGCAAGCAATCAAATTTAGCACTTTAGCCCGGCTGGCCAGGTGTTAGTCCAGGTGTCGGATCGGGAAACAGGTAGGATAGGGGATAGCAAATCTTCCACCTTAGATGCAACGGACGTGGTGTGATGCCTGTGGAGGACTGTATGGAGTTGTTTTATAATCCGAACACAGTGACATAAGCTTGGAATGGAAGCCCCAATAAATGGGGACAGTGACATAAGCTTGTTTCAAGGCAGTTATAAAATCTGGCTTCTTATTCTACTTTGATTTGGAGCTGCTGTAACTTGAGCTCATCATGTTATATTAGCTGGTTTAAAACAACAAGCCCTTTATGGCACATTAGCCGCTATTCTTCTAGCTTTAGTTTAGGGTTTAGGGTTTAGGCAATTCCTCATCCCAGGAGTGCTGATCAGGCACAATTAGAGCGCGGAGAAGTTGGATCACGGTCTGGTTGATCTCCTCAGCCAATCCATTGACTTCAGGATGTGGACCAGACGTCATCTTGAGTTTGATGTCATAGATCTTGGAGGTGAAGTCCTTCCAATGTGCACTTATGAACCTAGTGTCCGGATCACGCACAAGAGTCTTCGCGAGGCCATACTGCAGAACATAACTCTTGTTAAACTCCTCGATCACAAGGTTAGTTGGGGCGTGAGGTGGCAAATGTCAGTGAAGTCAATGGAGGCAGACTCACTAGGGCCATCAGGTATAGGAAGAGGATGCAGCAGCCCGTAGGGCTTTTGCCGAGATGGTTTGATGCGTTGACAAACTCGACACTCAACCACAAATTTTCGGGCCATTCCTTTCATCCCAGGCCAAACAATCTTTTCCAATAGGCTTCTGTAGATCTTTTCAAAACCAAAGTGTCCACTTTGACAATGAGCCAAGTCCAAGAAGTGAGTGCGAAGAGGCTCATGGTTGGGTGCACACAACCGGTCATGCTTTCCATAGTGTCGGAAGCGCAAACCTTTACAGTCGTGGAAATCAGGCTTGACTGCGAGGGTTAGCTTTGATCTGCTCACAGATGGGACTCGGGTCCAAATCCTTGACAGTCTGCTTAACTAGTTCCTCCTTTAGTTTCTTTCGAGGTCGTAGGAGCTCACAAGGCAAGTCATGTAGTCAGGGTGGCGAGACAAAGCACCTGCAACGCGATTGTAACAACCTTTCTTGTGTTTGAGTTCAAAATCGTACACATCAATCTCGTGCAACTAGTTTCTTGGTCCATTTCAAAGTCTCTTGGCACGAGAATGCTTTGAAATGACGACCCAAGAGGTAATGTTTCCAATGATCTAGTTCCTCTCTCAAGGCATATAATTCTCTCATGTAGGTGGCGGTAGCTACCTTGTGATTGGGCATGCGTTTGCTGTAGTACTCAAGCGGACTTAAGCTGTCACCGTCATCTTGCTGCAACACTGCGCTGGTCTCGTATAAGCTCGCATCCGTAGTTACTACGAATGCGAGTTTGGTCCGCAATACGGAGCATCGGGTGACTCACCAAGGTCTCCTTCAATGCTTGGAAGGCGGCCATACATTCCCCATCCCACGTGTAAGACACGTTCTTGCTTGTTAATTTGGACAATTGACGAGCGATGATAGAAAATTCAGGCACAAACTTACGGTAATATGACGCGAGACCAAGAAAAAAACACAACTCTCGGACATTTCTCGGTTGAGGCCATTTGCGAATGACCTCAACTTTGGTTGCCTCGGGCTTGAGGCCTGTAGCGGACAACCGATGTCCACGGTAGATGACGCTCTCCTTCCCAAACTCGTGTTTTTCTAAGTTGAGATGATGCTGCACGTCCTTGAGGATCTGCAACACTTCCTCAAGGTGTTTCATGTGCTCGCGGTAATCAATGCACATCCGTCATTTGCCTCCTTTCTTAGGGACAAACAAAATTGGTGAACCGAATTCGGATTTGCTCAGCTTGATCCAACCTTTTGCAAACATGTCATCGATCTGTCTTCGCAACTCCTCCAGTTTGCCTGAGCCGATTCGATAGACACGACCTTTTGGAGGAGTGTTGCCTTCTATCAACTCGATCTTGTGTTGGATTGGATGACGGGAACTCCATGTGGTTTGGCCAAAACTTGAGGGAATTGGGTGAGAAGATTGCGGATCTCTGATGGGATCTCCGGAGGTGGAGAATCAGAATCTGGTGCAAGCATATCAGATTGCATAGTTGCAACCAAAACAACAGGATTTGAAGTAGAACCGTTTGGACTAGAAGTAGATTCAGTAGATGTAGAAATAGTTGAATTGGAAATGGAAACAACATGCAAAGTTGAACCTTTATGTACAACAAAAATAGAAGGCACATGAGTAGGCGTAACAAAGGCTATATGCATTTCCTTATCATCATCATGCCAGCCCGAGCCAATAAGTGCGTCGAAGGGCACTTGTTAAGGATTTAGAAGTTCAACTTATGTGTGATTGTGCGGTCTGCGTCAAAGGTAGTCCGCACACCTTTGACTGCATGCGTAGATGTGACAACCTCCGGGTTTCCCACTTGGGTACGACAAGGATTCTTTGCAAAAACCACTTGCTTCATTCCAAGCGTGCCTTACGAATGCCATGCTGTGAGAAGTAGTTGGCGGTTGCACCACAATCGGCCTACACACGGAAGCATCGGCCTTTTATGCGGAGCTTGAAGAAGGTCAAGTTCGTTTTCCCCGATGCGCACTCTTGCTTCATCCTAAGCCCAACTCAGCAAGGGACCATGAATGCCGATTTCTTCCAACTCCACCCAAGGCTCCTTGTAGAGGACATGTAGTTTCTCAACCTTGGAATCTGCATCAGATGGGGTTTCAAGAGAGGAGGGTTGAGTGGGATTAGAGTCCGTAGAAGGACCTGCACTTGTTGTCCTGGAGTAGAGCGTGCTGATAAGATCTCTAACCCCTCTGCTGGTTTCCTTGCAGTAATATGAAACATTGTTGGATTGAATGTCCCGGTTTGGTGCAATGCAGGCAGACCCCTTTCTTCATCCTACATTTCCACTCACTTTTGCTGATTCGGAGATCTACGCAAGGTTTTGTGGCAGGATCCTTCGGTTTCAGGTGGGATCTTTGCTCCTTAGGGGAGGTGAATAGTGTTAGTATTGTTCTTCACTGGGTTCCTCTAACCCTTACTCTTGAAGGCAGTCTTTTAAAGGCATTCATTGATTCTTCATCATCTGCAGTTTCATATCCGTAAGCCGAAGAGCATGCCAGGTCAGCATCGTGTTCTTGATCATCACCAAGAATAGAAACATCTACACCAGCCAGATCATCGGGCTCCAACAGGTCGTGTGATGCAAAATGGCTGCTGCCTCCATGCCGCCCGCGGCCATAGGTCTTCTTGACGCTACTTGCTGCGTGAAAGAGGTCTTGTGCCTCTAGCTTGAGTAAGCCCTTCATGAGGGAAAGCCAGCCCGTGTATTCGTAGAGTCCTAGCCCAAGACAATTAGTAATGGTCGAGGGTGTTGTGCCGTTGACAACATCTAAACATGATTTGTGTTGTCATGTCCAAGCCAGGTGTGGCAAAGAGATTGCTGAGATGTGTCATCAGGTCTTTCATACTCTTGACCCACTTGCAGCGTTTGACATAGTCAAGCCGGTATCTTGCTTTTTGTGCAGCGTGAGGAACCTGATAGCGTGTGATGAAGAGGTCCTCGAGTGCGGTGATCCCAATGGCCCTCAACCACTTGTTCATGTCCAGTCTGGCGTATCCAGCCTGTATGGCTTGGAGCTCAACCCAACTCCGTACTTCGGGCACGACATTGGTTCCCACGACAACCAATTGAGTAATCGGGGGAGTTCCCAAAATGTCAAAGCATGCTCGCATAGCCGCGAGCCAGGAGATGAAATCGTCCTTCCCGTCGAATCTAGGCGGTAACATGGCCGCCTTTTTATGCACATAAGGAAAGCCATTACTAGGACCCAGGATCCTCAAAGACTGAAACGGGGGCTGCAGCAGTTGCAGAGCTCCCTGCACTGCTACTTTGTGCAGCAGCAGTGGAAGGTGCACCTGTTGCAGGTCCCATACTCATCAAGCTCAAGGATGAAGAAGAGAAGAGGGGGGCATAGGTGGTAGACAAGGCAACGGAACTCGACGCATTTGGAAGAAGCGGGGGGTTAAGGTTAGTCTGCTGCAGATCTGCTATTCGGTGCAGCTGGTCACTGTGTCTCTTTTCCATCTGGGCTATGGTATCCCACATATCTTTCACCTGATCAAACAACTGGGACACAAAGCCAGGGAGAGTACTCATCATGTGACAATTGATCAGTGCATGCACATAAGTGACCAGATGAGGCTTTCCTTCCTCATCAGGCAGGGAGGGTACAATCTTGTGTGCATTCTGATAGAGGATAAAGAAAGAAGGTTCATCCTCTTCGTCTGCCGCATCCATTTGTGCGTTCAGACTGACTGAAGCTTTTACTGATCCTGTCACCATGTCAGCCCTGTTAGGACTGTCAACACCTAGTTCAGAAAAGATTTGGGAAAACCTCTCCCAATGAGGGCTCCCTGCCATCTTCTTCGGATGGCCACTCCGCTTTTTCTTTCTGACGCCCTCAAGTGCAGCACTCAGTATCCTCTCTCTTAGTCCGCGATCGTGTCGATACGGTCATTAGTTAACCCAATGAAAGAAACAGCTTAAAAGCAATTAGAGGAGAAGGTAGAACTCCTAGCCAGAGGGGCAGTTCATTTGGACTGGAAAGCAGACAAAGATAAAATAAAATAAAATAAAATAATCAGAGAGATCTGATTCAACAGCCGAGTCTGGCCAGACCAAGTAGGAGATCCCCTCCTGCCTAATCTGACTCAGCTCCGTGCAAGTACAGCAAATCAGATACAAAGAGTAACTACACAATGCAAGAGAGAATCGAGTTGTGTCTAAGGTGCGAGTCAAGCGGCGGACTGTGCAGTGTCTCTGAAACGTCGCATCTGAGGTCACCCTCAGCAGCGAGTGTCCAGGTCTGAAAGCATGAAGTCTGAGTCCCAGCAAGGTCGAGCAAGGTGGCTGGCGTCAACAGATTTAGGCCTAAGGGGCCCTTCTTGTTTGGGCCCAGTCCCACTGGGTCCAAAAAGGTCCCAGTTGAGTCAAGATTGGGTCCCAACCAACAAGAGTACCACAAAGACCTACTTTCTGTCCCTATCGTACTGAAAAAGGAATTTCAACTTCAGAAAGAACCTATAGACTAGAGCCGTTCAGAATGAAAGAAATAAAGTACTGTAGAAAGATATGACATTGCACACAATATACTCCATCCATTCACTCGACAGGTGAGAAAGCAGTTCACACACTTCAACACAAGATCAAGACCATAGAGGATGGGGGAAGAACCCAGAATACCCCACATGCATGGGCATCCTTGTGGCACGACACTTACCTGAGCGGCCGGGCTCTTGGGATGATAACTCACCTGCCTTGTCGCATAGTCCTCCAGACCTAATGAGCGTCCTCTACACTAGTGTCCTGTCATGTAGGAGAGTCAACTTCTACCCAGAAGGACAACGCCTAATCCCCCGTCGATGTTGAAGATTGCGATGTTGAAGATCGAGGTAGTAACTTGCAGTCTGTTGGTGCAGATATGGCTGCCACCCTCAAGCTCGTCTAACTCGAGGGGAGCCCTAAAGTCGCTCTTCGTCTTCCCTGAAGTCCAGATTCCACTTGTAGGTGCCCTTCACTGTCACCTCTCTCAAGTTGCATCACGAAGTCCCACCTTGTCTCTCGCCACCGCACACAGACACTCCAGCAACCTCGCGCGGGTCTATTGTCGACCCTACACGAGCCTGCCAGGTGGGAGCAGCTTCCCTTTGACCACGCTGCCCCACTCAACCCTAACTTCCTGCTCTCACCCTAAGTGGTTAGGGTATGGTTATGGTGGCAAAGTCAACTCTCGCCAGCACGTAAAATCCGCTCTGATACCAATGTTACAACCCTGGCCAATTTCGAAGTACATATTCATGAGAAAGTACAACGCCGTCCAATTTCAAAAGGAAATGAATGAACTTGAGAGGAGAGAGAGGGAAAGAAGAAGAATAAGAAGAAAGAAAGAAGAAGAAGAAGAAGATGTAGACCAGCAAAGACCAATCATAATTCCCTTCTTCTTCGCCAGCCACTCTCCTCCTCCTTTTCTCTTGCCCTCTTATTCAAACAATAAATAATAATAATAAGGTTGAATGGCTGAACCAGAATCAATGTCCGAATCCCTCTTCTGCTCTAGGCACCACATAAGGTCCACTATAGCGATGGCCACTCTTGAAGACCGAGGCTATGGCGGACTACCAGGGCCTTGCCCAGCTGTGCAAAGGACAACACAAAGCAGCTATGACCGCTGCTACTCAGGCCGCCATGCCTGACTCTGCCTCGGAGCTTCTTGGTGCGGCGCAACCTCACTGGGGCCTTCCGGATGCAAGGTAATGAAGATGGTGGCCACCGTAGCCAGGCACCTCGCCTCTCTCCCTCCTAGTCTCCCTCTCCTTCCTCCTTCTACTTGTAGAGCTCCACCATATACGCATTGGAAGCTCCCGGCCTCCTTCTTCCTCCTAGCGCTGCTCTGGCCGGCGCTCCTCCCTGCTCCAGCGCTCGGAAGGCTGGTGCTTGCGCAAGCAGTACAACGTCCAAACTTGCATACTGCAAATGAGGAGGAGCTACTCGCTCCTCTTTGAGATATAGCAGCCTACTTGCCTCCAAGCAACCGGTATGTCGTCCCTTTCGGAGGGAAACATCAGTTCAGGCTCTGATATCGTCCTTACAGGCCCTAGACTCAGGCTACTTGGACTGGTACCGGCCTACCTCTAGCCTACCACTACTGGGCGCCTAAAAATGTCAACTTTTTGTCTTCTGCTGCTCGGCCTCGAGTACTCGACACTTCTACCACTACTTGAGTGGTACCGGCCTGCCTGCTACTTGAGTGTTTTTCCCGCTGCTCTAATTGTTGCGGGCCTACTCCCGCTACTTCGAGTGTTTTTCCCATTGCAACCCTCAAAAGTCATGGCCACAGGCAAGTACCGGCCCTTCTGGGTCCTCCCAAGCAAGCAAGTACCCTTGTGGGTCACACACACACTGAGCGACAAACACTCAGACAGGCATGCAGACCATCAAGCACGCACACACACACAGACTAAGAAAACTCAGCAGAATGCGGGAATCTCAGCAAGGCATCCATTCCAGTGGCGGAACTCAGAAATCAGCAGTGTTCTCAGTCTGTGTTTTGGCGGGTCATTACATCTTCTTTTTCCTCCTCTTCTGTCTCTTTGCCCTTTTCCTTCTGCTTCGTCTCGTGTACTCTGGGTCGCCCGTCTCAGGGGTCTTCAAAACCCAATCCGTTTTGCGTACTCGTTCAACTCCTAAGGGGAAGATGAAACGAAGCATCGGCTGCACGAGAAAGGAGAAAGTAATAAAAGTAAACTTTGGGTACTTCTCCACGGTGTTAGGTTGCACAACAATCAGCCAAATGTTTACTACATAGACTCCAGTTGTTTTGGCCTAAAACAGTTGACTTTGGCTTTATTATAGGCCTGGGCAACTTCACTCACAGAGCTGACTGTGTGATGGTCTGCAAGCTCGTGGCCCAACAGAAGGGTTGGCTAACGAGCGACCACGAGTTTGGTCAACTCAGCCACCATAGCTTCATATTGTAGAGGTTTGTCAATGCTATTGTGAATGTGTTATGCACGGTCTTTAGAAATTATTTAGTGTTGCGAACAGGACCACACGGCCAGGCGGATAGTCCTAAGAGTGACTCCAAACGGAGTCCGGTCTCTCTGATCTGTACAACCCACAACACTTAGGACTTGTAGTCTTGTTTCTGAGAACTTCAGTCAGTGTCTTTGCGAGTTGACCACATTCTGGCTAGCACCAGTCTTTGGGCCTAGACAGGTTCCAACTGCTGTGACTTTGAAAGGCTTCACAAAGCCAACCCACCTATCTACAAACATCCACCAGTGTTGTCAACCGAAAACCTATTGACAACAACATACATTGATGACAGCAGCTCGAGCCAGCAGGAATAGACCACTGAAATCCAGCATCAGAGCACAACACGTGCATGCAAGGCTAGGCATACGGGGTACCTCCCTTCCGGTCTGGTCGTTGAAAATCCTCAATGGTCGCTGCAACTCACTCCACGCGATTACTTGTCGGTAAGTATCTCTTCTTCGTTCGACCCCTTCTTCGATCAGCGTCCTCTAACCCTATCCTCTTGTCAGTCAACGTCTTTCTATGCTGCTGGCACCTAATTATCTCTGCCTAACTTTTTAGCGAGACTCTCCCGTATCAGGACCACTTCTCGTACCGCTAGGATCCTGCTTGACGAAAACTTTGACCCAAAAACTGTCGCGTTGCTAGCTTTCGTCTTCCCCCCCCCCATGATAGTCTCCTGTGTATCGTTCCCATTTTAACGGATGTACGGAAGGACACTGCGGTGGTAGTTTTGACATCATTTTTGTCATTTTCTTTGTTGAAAGGGGTGAAGGTCAGTCCGGCAATCTGCTGTTGGTTTTACTTATCTTGTGGATTTAGACCTGCACAATAGGATGCTCAAATGCCTTGTGTGAAAGTGAAAATGACTGCATCGGCATAGACCGGCTCTGTGTGTGTCGGGGGGTGTGGAGTTAAATGGCCGTTAAAAGCCGTTTAATTCCCCCTACCCTGTTAAATTTCCGTTGAATCAAAAATGGGCGGGCTCCTGCCATTTGTTTTTCAATGGATTGGGTCTGCGGGGGTTTGGGTATGTACCCCAGCACCCCTGCATGATTAAACTAAAAAAAAAGGAACCCCCCCCCCCCCCCGGGAAAAAAAAAAAAAAACCCGTTTCGTGTGTGTGTGTGTGTGTGTGCGCACGCGTGTTGAAGATATTTATCACCTTATCTGAGTGTGTGGTGGAGTATTTGTTTGTTTTTTATGCGTTGCCACCTCTGCGGCGTAGGTGCGAGTTGAAACCAAGCGTAAAGTTTGGCTCGCAAGTGCGTCGTAGTTGTAAAGCTTCGTATGAGAAGCTTCGGGTATTTCATACCGAGTGACCTGCCTGTAAGGAAAATTCGAGAGGGACGTATCTGTAAATACGGGAAAATACAGGCCCGTACTAACTGAATTTCCTACAGCTAACCTAATTGCGAATAGCAGGCCCGGGTTACCCGTAAGACAGACAGGCCCTACAGGCCTATGCTGATAGACGGTCCTATAGCCTATAGCTGGGTAAGGTAGAGGCCGAGAGGCCGAAACTGAATCGGTACCGGGCAGTCAGTCAGTCCGGCCTAGGTCGAGTCTAGGCTAGTTTTAGTCTATAGATAGGATGGGCACATCGGTTCAGGCTTTTGGCAGTTGGTACCGAGTACATCGCTGCTGTGCTACGAGTGAACCGGAAGTGGTGACGGCTCAGCGTGGAAGAAGACAGGCATAGCCAGACCTTCGGAGCGCCGGCCATAGCTCGGACCTGCGCTGTACGCTGCCAGCACGTAGGGGCTGTCAGAGGTCCGAGAGAAGTTGGTGCCCTGCTGGACCCCTTCTCCGGAGTGGGGCTCCAGGGTTGTGGCGCTGCAGCCAGCTGCAGCTTCTTCCTCAGAGGTCATCTTGTCAGGAGTTGGTGGGGCTGCTGCAGACTTCCATCCGGGAAGTCTTCCGACACTTCGTCATCATCAGATACTGTGGCGCTGGTCTTCTTCTTCATCCTCTGAGTGGCGCTTGGCCTCAGAGGCCTGTTTCAGGGTGGCGCTTCCCTTTGGAGGCTGTATCTGGGTGGCGCTTGATGTTTCAGGGGCTCAGGGGTGTCACGGGTGGTTACTCGGGGTTGGGGAGTGAAGCGCTGCTCATTTCTGAGCAGCGCACTGTAG
>BFEA01000033.1:5097179-5110905 GCA_003427395.1 Chara braunii
GACCTGCAAATGTTCTGCAAGCTCCTCTAAGGACTTGTCGAAGACTACGAATCTGTCAAGCCATTCTCTGAACAAGTCGTTCATGCAGGGGTGGAAAGAAGCCGGGGCATTGGTCAGTCCTATAATGATCTTCTTTTACTACCTCGATCTGGTGATACCCAGATTTAAAGTCAAATTTGGAAAAATACTTACATCCCTGCAGCCTATCCATTCTGGCCACTAGACTCTATGCATAGCCTCAGTTCACCCTCCCTTGGGCATGAACAGAACTTGTGCACCGTTCAGCGACACGCCTGGCTGAACCCACCCCTTCCCAAATAACTCACCTAACTGTTTGCCCAGCTCGTTAGCAGGTTCCTATAGATGGGACCCTGTAGTGTCTTGCTACTGGGCGTCATCTCTATCCTGTGCTTGATCTCTCTTTTATCACGCCTGAGAACCCGCGTTTCCCTCAGCATACTGTTTCAACGTTTGTCTTATCAGGGTGGTAACTTCTGACTGTTTCCTTTCTGTTTGCTCTCCCTTCTTTCCTTCTGCGGGTATGGGCTTCACTAGGGTCGTGAACACTTGTTCAGCCACCTGCTGCTTCACTACATACATGCAGACGCACTCGTGCAACACACTCGCAGTGGGGTGTCATGATAGAGCCGGATCGTGCTCTTAATCCTATCCTTAACTGGGATTCCGTAACTCTTCCTCTTTATACCTAACATCTTCATCTGCCTCCATGCCCAGGATAGTGTCGAAGGGTAAGTTCTCCTCCACTAAGAGAGTCGGGGAGTTCAACACCTTTTCTACCTTCTCCCCATTCTCCAACTGGAAGTATCCCTTCGCGCCCTTAGCATATTCTGTCACCATGATCTCTCTGCTATTAGCCAAACTTGTGAATTATAGGCCATTCCAGATTCTAGACCTTCATGCCTGAGTGCGGCTTCCTAATGGCTCTAGGCGAGATATAACTCCTTGTGGGCCCCGGATCTACTAAGGCACCTACTTTATTTTTTATTATCCGGTGTTGCACACCCCAACCGTCGGCGACTGTTGACTGGTCAACACTTACCGGTGTGGGGTCGTCGGCACCGCTCAAAAATTAAACAAAAGTATATGTAAATAATAATTTTAATAATAATAATAATAATAATAAAATTGGGTCCAGAACCCCTGATAACCCAACCAACACCCCCCTACCCGCCCCACATACCTGGATACACCCCCTCATCACCCCCAAACCGCCCCCCAACACATTCATACCCCCCCCCAATACCCCCTATACCACCCCTATACCCCCCTATATCCTCCTACACCCCTCTATATTCCCCTATACCCCCGCCATCCCCAAAAGTTTCTCAGTGGATTTGGGCTGGATTTGGGCTGTACTCGCCAAGTGCAGTACAGCTTCCAACTCAGATCTGAAAAAAAAACAGTGGATGGCTGTTTTCTGACGGGTTGGCAGACCGTGGACCGGTCGGCCCTACTGGTCCTCTGCAAAACGGTCGGCAGTCGAGGTCGGCTTTAGGGAGGTATGCAACCATGTAACTATCTCTAAATCTGCAACTAACTGCCCCCGTTTGCTCTTCATCTCGGTCCAAGACCTGTGAAGGGTGATCAGCTCTTTGCCTACGTCTGCAAGGGAGCCAGTCATGGAGAGCCAGCAACTAGCGATCTTCAGGATGTCATCTGAGTGGCAGGGAAGTTCAGCTTGATGGGGAGTGAACAGCACACACTTTTAACTGCTCTGAGTTCACAGCCACGGTAGGTGCAGCTGATCCTCCTACCTCCCTCTTGCTGGCTGATTCTGCCACACGGGGCAGAAAGGGATGATGGGGTCCTCCTTACGACAACTGAAACACCTGCCTTCGTCTGGCGCTTTCGCCGCTGGGAGTGAGACACACCCATTTGCTTCCATGGCTCTCCCTCTTCCTTCACCTGGGTGCAATGGGAATCTGTGCTGTGGGTGGTGCCCTCTGCCGCCTCTTGGTGGAGGGTAGGTGCCTCTTGCACTGCTAGGGGCTCCTCCTGCTCTGGTGGCCCTCCATTGTGGGCTACGACAGAGGCATATTCCCCGGTGCTACTACCACTGTCGTCGTCATCCCCTATGTCTATCTTCTCGTAAGGAGCGGTCTCGCCTCCTTCCACATGGGTAAGGAGCAAGTTTTCTATTGCCCTTACCTGATAGGTGATGAGAAGGATCTTTGAACATGGCGGATTTAGCAGTAAGCTTCATATAAGCCTCCATCTCCCCTGGACGCCGAAGGCCCTGGGGCTGTAAAACATAGAACTCTGTATAAGATCATCCGGCGAACAATCCAAGATAAATGGGTTCTCAAACTAATCCGGTGAGGACTATAAGCTGTTTCTCATATGCCACACAGAGAGATTGAAGTGGTGACCATAGGTGCCGCCAGGTGGCGACCCTTTCCAGGGCGGCTTTTGAGAGAAGGCATCAGATGTCTGTCCTGCCTGACTTAGCTTTTGCAGCTAAGCTATTTTTGATCGTGTCAGGCAGGCCAAGGGCGAAATGATGGAGAGTGTTTAAGTCTGTGACACCATGTTTCGGGCCTTGTAGCTATCTACCTTGGCCTTCAGACTAGCTACACTCTTTTAATGATACTTCTCTATATTTGTTATGGCGTTGGAGGCTTTGAGCGCTTCATTCCTATCAGTGAATTGTTCTTGAGTGCCCTCATAGACATAAGTCCTTAAAAAGGGTATTCTGGGATCAGGCTATAATGTTGCTTTCAGACCCGGCCGCCTGTGGCTGCGAGTGCAGCCGTGTTAGCGCATCCTTCTCCATCATCATACCGACAGCCACAATCTTGTCCTCCTCCTTAATCCTCTGCACATGCAGGTATGTTCTGACTGCGGCCTCCAGGTCGAGCAAACCCTCCTCCTTCTGCCTTTGCTAGGTATATGGGACCCTCACCTTCGTCCTGCTTTTATACCCCCGCTGGCTACCTACTCGGCAGCCAGTGGACAACTTCCCATTCCCGTTCCATTACTGTCTCCATCTCCATTCCACCCTTTCCATTTCTTTCCATCTCTTCCTCCATCATGCACTTTGTCTCCTTGATGAGCTTGTCAAAGAATTCAACGAAGGAGCCAGCAGGCCCCCTCGTCAATTCATCAAACTGCTGCTTCATCTCTCCTCTTAGCTCCTTCAGCAGCTTCCCGAATTCTGTCGCATCTGCATTTTCAAGGGTTATGGTGGCTATGGCGGCATACCCCTCCATCTCTTTTGCGGCTTTTTTGGCCTTAGGCGGTCATGCAAACTTACTCCTGCGCCATCTTGTTTTGCAATTGCATACCCCTCCATCTCTTTTGCGGCTATTTTTGGCCTTAGGCGGTCATGACAAACTTACTCCTGCACCGTCTTGTTTTGCAATTGCTCCTGCTGCTCCTTTTTCTTAGCTCACAGCCTCCCTGCGGTTTTGTTTCCAGATAACTGTTCTGGGCATCGCTTTCGCTGCAATCCTCTTCCAGCATATCCTCTTCTCCTCCTAGTGGTCCAGGCCCATAGGCAGTGTGCATGAGATGGTGGGCCAGCTTTCCTTTCATTACCGCCGCCATCTGGCCTCCTCTTCTTCTGCCTGTGTCTTTCCTTCTTCTCCAGGCAGCAGTTTCTTGTCCCGGCCCCCGCTGCCTCCTTGCACCGCCATCTTCCCCTTTGCGCCTTCCACTGGCTCTCTTTTCACCTACGTCTGGAAGCCCGTGCCTCTGAGTATGTGGAATGCCACCGCCTCTTTCCTTCTGTGTCTTCCTGGAGGCCATAGAGAATTTACTGGGTCTCACATTCTTTACTTAGCCCGTTTTCTGTAGGCGGCCCACTTTTGAGGCTCGCTGAGTCTTGGAGTCCGACAACTTCCAAACTCGAGTGAAGATCCCCTTGTTGTGTGCCAACTTGCTTCCTGTTGGCAAAACTGTCGTAGGCTTAAACAAGGTCTTTGGCTTGCAGGCAGTTGTAAAGGAAATTGGCTTTTCGTGGTTCTACTTGTCAGTTTATTTTTTTTTCTGTTTGTTGATTGACATTGCCTTTTGGGGAATGCCGTCTGTGTATGGTGCGGTTGATGACAGCAGGAACTCCTTCCTCCAACAGACTCGAGGTTACGCCCTGATCAACGATGTCTCGAGGAGGGTCTCTATGACGAGGCTAATGCGGAAAAGCTCCGCCTCGAGCTAAAACAACGCCAGGTTAGTTTATAATGAGCCAACCTGACACTTTCCAGATTGAGCTGTTGGAGTCTTGTTATCTTGGTATGAAAACTATTATGCTGGCAGCAAGATGTAAAAACAGAGAAAAGAAACGTGCTTTGTGCTGCTCAGTCAAGCATTGACTTCTTGGCCTCTGTGAAATGATTTGAGAACTGTTGGCCCAAATCTCAGCACAGAATCTTGGGTCATCTCAGGTGCAGTGACGTGACATTTTTCAAGCTCTCTGTGTTCTAGAGCCTGTTGTCTATCATCTCTTGGCAGAGGGGGATTGTGTAAGACATTCAAGAGCATGCTGGATCCTGTCGTTTAGCACATGTTTAGTCCTTGATGGACTGATGAATTCAGTGCACCCTTTGAGCGCAAGGCATGTTCTGCTGAGGAAACCTTTGAGAGTTTGTGCCCTAAACAGCATGGTTTTCTCTTCCAGTATCCCTCTTGCTATCTCGATGGTGTCCCTAGCAGAAGCTTGCATTACATAAATAAAGAGATGCCCCCTGCAGGAGCCACTGTAGTAGAAGTGGTTTTTGCACTCAAAAACATGAATCTTTTTTTTCTGGAAACATAACGAAGCTAACAACACTACAAGCCAAGTTATTTAGCGGTGCAGGAGTTTTTAGGCGTTCTGGCTGTTCCAAAGGTATTGGGTGTGCGTGGTACAGACATGATGTGAGTGGGTGATAGTCCAATGGTCTCGGTGCTTCGTTGATTTGAAAGTAAGTTTGTGACTAATAAGTCGGTACTCTATATTGACAACAGCTATCCAATGCTATTGGCATTCCCAAAATTGTGTTGCTAGTACCTTGCAATCAAGCTGGGTCTCTAGTGACCTTGTCTCAAATGAGATGGAGCAGTAAATTCTGGCTGTATGTGTGAATCTGACCTGGAGGTTTCGCAAATTATTCATAAAGACCATAGCTACGTCGGACCGGACACTGGAGCCGGACCTCCCGGCCCCATTCGAACTTCCGTAAAATCGGAATATCCAGACTGGTCCAGATCTCCTGTCCGGATGCCTGAACGGATCCAAGTATTTTCCGGAAATAAAATGTAATAATAATAATCATAATCTAGGCTACCAGAGTGGCCCGGGGTCACTTGCCGGGCCGGGCCAAAAAAAAATAAAAAATAAATAAAAAAATAAAATAAAATAAATTTAATTCTAAATTTGGTGAAGAATTTCGATGTGACCCTGAGGCAAAAGCTGTTCAGTTTATTTTTCTGCATAACATAGTTTTTTTTGGGATTTTTTGGATTGTTTTTTTTTTTTTTTTTTGCTGGGGCCTTCCCTGGTCCTTGCACGGGCTGGCCACCGGGGACCCGGGCGGCCCGGCTGGTAGCCTAGATCATAATCATAATAATATGAATAATAATAATAATAATAATAATAATAATAATAATAAAATAACAATTATAATAATGCAAGGAAAACGAGGGATAGCGAGATGACAGAATTCCAGAATGCAAAATCACATTGAAAGCAGGGCTGTTCTGGCAACCGACCGGTCGAGCTGGCCCGGTCCAACCGGGACGGGACCGGACCGGCCCAAGGGGGGTCAACCGGCAAACCGGATGGCCCAAAAAAATGCCCAATTCTTTTTTTTTTTTCCCCCGGGATCCGACTGCGCTTGCCGAGATCTGTCGGATTCTGCAATAAAACTTTGAAGGTTGGAATTTTTAATTAGGGGTGTGCCGGGAGGGGTGGTCGGATTCCGACGGCTATCGCTAATGGAGGAGGAGGAGAAAAGAGGAGGAAGAGGAGGAGAAAGAAGAAGAAAAAGACGACGAAGAAGAGGGAGGAGAAGAAGAGGAGGAGGAGGAGGAAAAAGAAAATGACGAAGAAGAGGAGGAGGAGGAGGAAAAAGAAAATGACGAAGAAGAGGAGAGGCGACGATGGCGCAGAGAGAAGGTCAGGAGGGAGGGGGGAAGGGGGAAGGATCAGGGGTGGAGCACCGGCGGAAGATAAACGGGATCGGGCGAGCGGGAGTGGGGAGGGTGGAGAAGGGGGGAAAGTCGGAGGAAGTCGGGGGAGAAGCGGGGGGGGAGTCGTTGGAGAATCCGGGGGTTTAGTCGGGGGAGAAGGGGGGGGAAGTCGGGGCCTGGATCGCTCTTAATTGTGATCCCCTTCCCCCCACCACCTCCATCCCCAATTCTCCCCACTTCTTCCCCGACTTCTTCCCGCTACTCCCTCGACTACCTCCCCGCTTCTCCCCCGACTACCCCCCGCTTCTCCCCGACCACCCCCCGACTTCCCTCCGACTTTTCCCCGCTTCTTCCCCGACTTTCTCTCGCTACTCCCCTGACTACCTCCCCGTTTCTCCCCCGACTATCCCCCGCTTCTCCTCGACTACCCCCCACTTCTCCCCCGACTTCCCCCCGCTTCTCCCCCGCTTCTCCCCCGCTTCTCCCCCGACTTCTCCCGAGCGGGGGAAAGTCGAAAGAGAAGCGGGTGGAAGTCGGAGGAGAAGCGGGGAGAAGTCGGGGGAGAAGCGGGGGGGAAGTCGTTGGAGAAGGAACGAACGGATGCACCGAGTGTAGGTGAGCGGGGTTGAACGCGCGATGCGTTTTCCCCCGCTGCACGATTCTATTTCCCACTTCTCCAGCTCGCAACGGTTTCAAACAGCAGCCGATCTTAGCCGCTGGTTTGTGACGATCAACGGCCACGATTGGCCAGTATTTCGAATGAAAAAAAACGGGTCTAAGGGACCCGGTTTTAAAATTGCGGATTAGGGCCCACCCCCACGAGGCCTCAAGAGCACAACTGCGTTGCCCATTTTTTTTTTTTTTGGCCCCCAGCGAAAATGCGCTGGGGGCGACCGGGAGTGAACCGGCCCGGCCCACCGGCCGGTCCATCCGGGAGGACCCCGGTTGGGGGAGGGGTCCCCGGTCCATCCGGGGATCAGCCCTGCTTGAAATCCAGAAAGTCCAACACTGTCCAGAAAGCATAAATGCACCTATATATCACCAATGGAGAACCAAAGCTCCGAATCCGAATGTCAATGAGAGCATACTCTCGCCACCACCAACAATTGCATCCAAAGCCCTTCCTCCCCCTTGGTGCTCAACGCCCAGACTACAATCACGCAGCTACAACCAGCCTACGAATTGACAATGCAACCTGTTGGCGTCAGCAGCAGAACCGAAGTACATGCCCTCACATCATCAACCCCGTCTTTCTATCTCTCCCCCTTGACTTCATCACCCACGTCTTCTCCCGTATACACAAAAACCAGCACCACCTCCACTGGCTATTCAAGCCAACCCCCACCCCGACTACGTGGGGGTTGGCTACGGCGCTGGCCTTGGCAGCGCCCTCCCTTCTCGCATGACCGCACGCGCGCACACACCTGCCCATATACTAGCGCAGCAGCCCGCGAGCGCTGGCTCCAGCAGCGTTGCCGCATCTGCGCGTAAGTGCCCGACCCCCGACACGGAGCCCCGCCCCTTCCTATATGGAAAGTGGCGGGCACTTTTCACTTGTTCCCCGCGTGAGGCCCAGTTTCCAGTAGCTTCAGTCTCAGCCAAAGTGTCTGCGCCTAGGCCCATTCAGACAGTGGCCTGGGACCGAATTGGTTAGGCATGCCAAACCACCCAGGCACAAACATCGGGTGCTCCCTGCTTCGACCACGTTGTTGGAAGAGCCTGGAAGGTTCACACATATTTTGGATTCTCACGAGCAAGGCAAATGTAACCAGCTGGCGCGTGACAACTGTTTGGCGCCCAACAAGATTTGCAAAAATTGACGAAGTCAGGGCACATTGCGATTCAGGGGGGCCACCTTCATTTCGGGCGGGCACGGGCCTGCTGCAGGGCCTTAAGCTGAGGGGTGAACCGTTACACTCCCCCCTCCTTTACTTCGATAGTCCTCTGAGAGCGTGTTACATGGCGGGCTGCTTCCCTTTCAAATTCCGATCACAACTTGAGATAATTTGGGGAGCAGTCTTCATTAACTCTTCTCTTGTGAACCACCGATCCTCTTCAGGATCAGAGTGGTGTTTGAAGCGAGCTAGATATCTGCGTTTTCGGAGGGCATCCCGTTCCCGGAGGTTTGAGCACAGGCATTGGCTTGTGTTCGACGATGTCGTCAATATCCACATGTCCGTCCATGTTTGGGGGCAGCATCGATCTTCTTGAGGGAAACTGATCAGTTTCAGCGAAGGTTGCCAACATAGATGCATGGAAAACAGGGTGTGTACGGAGGTGATCAGGGATGCTAATGACATATGATGGACCATCTGGCTGATCTCCTACGATATCCAGAACGTTCCAGAGTTCGAAAAATACGGTGGCGTCAGTTTATGAGAGATTCCCAGCTCCTGTCCCAACTCAGATGACTCACCCCAGACTCGCTCACCTGCCTCAAATACAGAGGGCCGTCTGTGTCTGTTCTCAGATGCTACCAAGGCATCCCGAGATTTCTTAATGTGCTCAACGGTGTGCTGCAGCATCTGTTCGTACTTGACGGCAAACTCTGTGCTGCCCGGTGCTGCATTTGGATGATTTTCGGGTAACAGGAAGTCACAAGCAGATCTGGGCTTTTCCAACCAAAATGCAGCTGGTTTTGGGTCTTACCGGTTGTGGTGTGCACATCATTGTTGTACAGGCAGGCGATGAAAGGTAACTTCTCATCCCAGTCATCTCGACTTGGCTTCATATAATGCCGAAGCAAGTGCTGCACTACCCGGTTCATCTGCTCGGCCTGCTCGTTTGACTCAGGGTGGTTCCATGATGTCATTTGCAGTCGGGTGCCCATTTGTTGGGCTGTACTTACAATGGACTTCAGGAGACCGAAGTCAGGTACCCAGTTGTCCATGAACAGCTTGATGACGTGGTCAGTCCTAGCTGTCTAAGGCATAGTGATTAGTCTAGCATACTTACTGAACCTGTCCACAATGACGGAGATGTGCCTTTTCCGCTCTTGCTGGTCACAAGAGTATCCATGAAGTCCATGGACACTCTCTGACCAGGTCCAGCAGGAATAGGCAAGGGCTTGATAAGCCCAAGCGGTGCCTGCGTCCGTGGATTGTCTCGCTGAGAAAACTGCCAGGTCTCTACATATTTCTTCGCATCATCCATCATTGTGAGCCACCAAAAACGCTGCACTAAATTCGCTGCTGTCTTTCTGTAGCCGAAATGTCTGGCTGCATCGTGGCATTCACCTAAAAATAAACTGTGTAAAGACTCTCTGTTCGGGATACACAAACGTTTATTCCCAGCCTCTCTCAAGGAACAGCAAGCCGTCAACCAGCACAAACTCATCAGAAGTAGCCTTATCTTTAGCTTCCAGTTTGCGGATGATCTCATACATGACAGTGGCCTCTTGATAGGGTTCCACCATAGATCGAGTTACATCATCAGAAATCCCAACACTCAGTCACTAGTGCGCCCAAATATTCTTCCCTACGCGATAATGCATCAGCCACTTTATTGTACTCTCCCTTCAGAGGGTCCAGCTTGAAGTCTTACATATCTATGACTTGAATCCACCTCTTGAGTGCGTCGGAGAGCAGGGGCTGTGTCTTACCCAGCGCAGCGTCTCATGGTCAGATCTCACATAAAAGAATCTGCCTTGGAGGTAGTGCCTCCAATGAACCAGTGCTCTGTAGAGGGCATAGAGCTCGTGCTCATACGTGGACTTGGCTAATTTTTGAGATGACAATTTTTTTGAGATGACATCTTTTTGCTCATGTACTCGATTGACAACTTCTTCCCCTCCTTTTGCGCAAGGACCGCGCTTGTGCGGTGTTGGCTGGTGTCCGTGGTCACAACAAAGGGCTGTTCAGGATCTGGAAGTTTCAGGACTCCATAGTCTGTAAGAGCATACTTCAATCTCTTGAAGGCTGCTTCACACTCTTCGATCCACTCCCAAAGGGTGTCAAGGTGCGTGAGGTCAGTTAGAGGGGAGGCTACAATACTATAGTTCTTTACAAACGGGTGGTAGTAACCTGTCATCCCCAAAAATGACCTCACCTCAGTCACAGACTAAGGTTTGGGCCAGTCACGTATGCTGGCCACTTTGGCATCGTCCGACCTTGACATGTCTGCAAAAATCTTATGACCCAGATACAAGATCTTGATGTGACCAAATTCGCATTTCTCCAAGTTAACCTTGTATTGGTGCTGTCTTAGGAGCCCTAGCACCGTTCTCACGTGCTCAGCGTGCTCCTCTACAGTCCTATTAAAGATAAGGATATCGCCAGGGTACAAGACAATAAACTTGTCTAATTAGTCGTGAAAGATTCGGTTCATTGCGTGGTGGAACATACGAGGAGCAATGCAAAGACCAAAGGGCATCACCACAAACTCGTACGGACCATACCTGATTTGAAATGCGGTTTTGTGCCGGTCCTCAGGTTTAATAGCAATCTGATGGTATCTAGACTTCAGATTTGTCTTTGTGAAGTACAGACATCCCTGCACTCTATCCAAGAGGTCGTCAATGCGTGGTAGGGGCTCTGGGTTCTTAACAGTGATGGCATTGAGACCCGTATAGTCAATGCACATCCTTAGGGTCCCCCCTTTCTTTGGGACAAATAAAACTGGTGCTCCATAGGGGGACGTCCTTGGTCGAATCCAGCCCTTCTCTGTGAGCTCCTTGAGCTGGCGGCGGAGCTCATCTAACTCCGAAGGAGACATTCGATAGATCCGTCCTCTAGGTACCTTGCTACCAGGAACGACTTCAATCGTGTGGACAACCTCCCTTTCTACGACACCCCTAGGCTCCTCGAAAAAGTCTGAATACTGTGCAACGATTGCTTCTATCTATGGGGTTTATAGAAAGCTGACACACACATGCAACTTTTCCACTCGTCGGCTAACCTTAAACGTTTGCAGCCTAACGGTCCTTGCATTTGGCAACTTGTGGATCATCACCTTTCTATCCCAATCGAACTGAGGCTTAGAAACCTTGAGGTAGTACATGCCTAGCAACATGTTGAATGGCCGCTGGTCGCTAACTAGGAATGGGATCTTGTGTCTCAGTTCCCCTCGTCCATAAGAGAAGGTACAAACTACGTCCTTGACATAGTCTCGGACTATCATGGAGTGCTCGTTGTGTAAGGTAGATGCTATAGATCTGCTAAGCTGCTGCACTTGGTCCCCTAAGCGCAGCCTATCCACTCAAGCACGATTGATGAAATTCCGCGTAGCACCTATGTCTGCGAAGGCACCAACCTTTCGGCCACCTACATCGGCTTCTACCACGAAATGTTTACCTTTTGGACCTTTGTTGAACATCCTGTGTCTGTAGGGTCTTTCTCTAACCTCAGTCTCTAACTCCTCTAAGGACTCACACAATATCACACACATCCATCGGGGCAATCAAGGGGACAGTAGACTTGGCCATCGTTTGGAATGGAGAAGGTAAGGTAACCACTTTAGCACGAGTAAGAGCGGCTAACACTCTTATTGGCCTGAGGTGTTTCCCTGGGAAGTGCTCGCAGAAGCACCACCAGAGTTGGAAGATCCAACTGTCACTGTTGAGGACGAGACCTTCTGAGCGACCTGCTTACTCTTTCTCTTGGCCATTGTGTGGCCATACTGGCCACAATTTAGGCAAGCCCCTCGGGCAACACTGTCTCGCCACACCTCGTACTCCAGATCAAGCTCTTGTTTGCCGACATGCATGACTTCGCTTCATTCAGCAAGAAGGTCTTAGACATTGAGGCTAGGCTTGGGAGTACCCAGCAGAGACCGGCAGATGGGAGGAAGAAGAAGCTTCCTCTGGATTGGAGGAAGAAGGGCAATCAACGGCCAAACAATTGAGATTGACGACTTCTCTGATATTGGGGAAAAAACAGAGTTAGATGGGAGCGGGGATACTTCAGATGCATCCGTCTTCTTGTCGCCGGAGAAGGGTTTAGGACTCAACAAGGGAATCGTGGGTGTCTACTGCATGGGCTGTATAGCACCCTGTGCCTGCTGCATCGGTTGAGAAACCCGTGGAGCAGGCCCGCTGCGGCGGCACTCGTTGCTGCAGCGGCATTTTGCAAAGGCTGCTGCACGTGCGGCTGCCCTATAGCGGCAGCCACTGAATGGGGGAATGAAGAAGGCTGTACATGAATCTGCCCACTACTACCTGCTACTAATCTGCCTGAGGTGGGTATGCCGCATGCCAAACTGAGGGGAAAAGGGTTGCCCTGCCGGCGGCAGCGTCATCGCAGGACCTGCAATCATAGGGGGAACTATAGCAAACTGTGGTTGCCTGCCCGGAGGTCGAGCCGCCCGCAGTGTAGTCAGAATCTGGTTCTGACCAGCTATCAGTGCAGCCAACATCTCCTGGCGTACGGCTTGCACTTCGGCTAAACTCAGCGAGGAGTTCCAAAGGGACAGCACCACTGGATCAAATGTGTTGACTCATCTATAGCTTCAAGTTTTCCTAGCTCCTCTGCCCTGGCCCAACTTTTCTATGTCTAGCTCTCTCTCCCCTTTCTTCTACTTCCCGTAACTGGCGCTGTAACTCTGCGTGGATAGCATTTTTTTGCTGGATCTCGTAATCCTCATCTGACATGGGTTGCTACCTGCAAGCCAGCAGACTGACTTGTGGAAGACCCTGCCGTACCTGAACTGGTACCTGACAAAGTGGCCTGAGAAGAGGCCTGTGACATAGCAGAGAAGGTAGCCATGGCTGCCTCTGCTGTGACTCTAGCTTCTGCTGCTGTAGCTGCTGCTACTGCCCTCTCAGCGTTGGCTGCTTGTAGACCATCGCGAAGACCAGGTATGTGCCCTCACATCATCAACCCCATCTTTCGATCTCTCTCCCTTGACTTCATCACCCATGTCTTCTCCCTCGTACATGAAGACCACCACCACCTCCACTGGCTATCCAAGCCAAGCCCCGCCTATGTGGGGGCTGGCTATGGCGCTGCCGACAGCAGCGCCCTGCCTTCTTGCACGACCGGACACACGCGCACACCTGCCCATGCGCTAAAGCAGCAGCTGGCGAGCGCTAGCTCCAGCAGCGCTGCCGCATCGGCACGCAAGTGCCTGACCCCCGACATGGAGCTCCACCCCTTCCTATATGGAAAGTGGCAGGCACTTTCCACTTGCTTCCCCTGTGAGCCCCAGTTTCCAGTAGCTTCAGTCTCGGCCAAAGTGTCTGCGTGCAGGCCCGTTCAGACAGTGTGGCCTGGGACCGAATTGGTTAGGCATGCCCAACCACCCAGGCACAAACGTGCGGTGCGTCCTGCTTCGACCACGTTGCTGGAAGAGCCTGGAAGGCTCATGAATATTTTGGATTGTCACGAGCAAGGCGGATGTAACCAACTGGCGCGTGGCAACTGTCTGGCTCCCAACAAGATTTGCAAAAATTGACGAACTCAGGGCACATTGAGATTCAGGGGGCCCGCTTTCACTTAGGGCGGGCACACACCTGCTGCAGGGCCTTAAGCCAAGGGGTAAACCCTTGCAATAACAAAAATAATAATAAAAGAACTACCAGATGGATGGCAGACGAGAGAGAGAGAGAGAGAGAGAGAGAGAGAGAGAGAGAGAGAGAGAGAGAGAGAGAGAGAGAGAGAGA
>BFEA01000033.1:5123544-5133828 GCA_003427395.1 Chara braunii
GAGAGAGAGAGAGAGAGAGAGAGAGAGAGAGAGAGAGAGAGAGAGTGGCTGGAGACTTCACACTGGCTTTGTCGTCCAGAGATGGTGTTGATGGCTCTGGCCTTGGCTAGGCTGGTGCTGGAGAGAAACCAACTGAGTGAGTGACATCGCATCTGTAGTGGGGGTGTGAAAGAGATAGCAGAGGGTGGCAGCAGATCTATGACAGATGACGATGACGATGACCTGCAGACGTGGCGATTGAGTCGCAGTGCGTTGAGTAGGAGAGGGAGATGAGAGTCGGGCATTGTATCTGTTGAGCATAATTTTGTTTAGGGCTGGACCACATGCGCTGGCGGAAGCTGTCAATAGCCCAGAGACAGTGAAGGGGCCGCCTGGCTGGAAATGAACAGCGGGTGTGTTTTCACCTGGAAGTATACACCAGGGATTGAGCTGTTTCAGGACATCCTTTTCGGGTGGCCAGAAGTCGGGAGTAGGGGGGGGGGAGGGGCGTACTCCCTCCATTGGAAATGGTGCAGTAAGTGGCGTAGCAAATAAAAAAAGGAGGACGTGAACCTCAACAAAATTGCACTTCCATCCTAGCTCACATAAGTGGCATTCACGACGTCGTGGTTTTGTGTTTTCACGTCGTCCTTTAGACTCCCCGCGGCCCCCTGTGGCAAGCTTAGGGTCCACCAACGGAGATAGTCGGCTTGGTCCTCCTCGCAGGCTGTGGAAAACTTGGGATTATCCGATATTGTCCAGCTCGCGTCAGGTGTTAGATAGACTTGGGTACTGCTCCCGCGTTGAGCAGAGGTGGTGTTAGGATTGGCTCCTAACCGTGGGAGGCTCCTGCTGGGCACCCTACCATAAGAATAAAATAAAATGAAAAGCTGTCCTCCATATGAGGAGAAGACAGTATTGTTTAAGAAAAATAATAAAATCAAGCTTAAAAAAATAAAATAAAATAAATCACTTCCGTCTGGGTAGTGAAAAGCAGAGCTTTCCTAATCAGGGAAGGACTTCTGTTGCAGAAGCAGATATGTCCGGTGACCAGTTCAGCTTCTTTGGTTGACGATGTTCGTGGAGAGGTACCATTCAACGATTGTCATGTGGTACTGGAAGTGAATGGCGGGAGGTACGGTAAATCGGGAGAAGACAGGCTGTTGTATGAATGTTTGGCCAGCGTTGGGAGGTGCCGATCTGACAATATTTGGAGGGAGATCCTTAATAGGTCCTTGATCACCTGACTTAGCACTGCTTAGAGATACAAGCATTGGGCAGCATTGTGTGCAAACTGGTTGATTGAGATCAGCACTCGATATATGCTCCTGATGTTTGAAAGAATAGCACAAAAACTGAGTGCAAAGATCTGGAAAGAGTCTAAAGTCGGTGCTCTGAAAAGTTTGCAAAAAGCAGCGGACTGCTTGTGGTTGGTACCCAGGTTCGCCCTTTGACTGGCTGCGGGCGCCCGATGAGGCATTTGTCATGCGGCAGATGTATGTAAGGGCATACTCACATTAGGACCTTTACTTATTTATGGACGTCATTGCGGTCAGTCTGAGTCAGATGCATCCAGATCTGGCCGTAATTGCAGTCATATGCATTTTAGGAAGTGCTACTGTGAGTACGCCCTAAGGTTGATAAAGCGATGGATCAACTTCTGATTAAGCCAGTTTATTCAGTCGAACATTGCATATCTCTATCTCTATCCCTTCTCTTCTCTTCTCTATACTCTCTCTATACTATTAAAAACTGCAACGGGCCTGACAGGACGCTTCCCAGCGGGCCCAGCGAAAATCGGTGCCACGCGGCGTACCGGTGGGATGTGGCAAGCTGTGCGGGGGGGCGGAGCTGGAGGGCTCGCTCGGGACCATGCCGTTGTCTTTTTTTTTCCGGTGTTGGCCATCTTGCAGGCGCCGGCGTGCAGTCGGCGGTCCATGGTTTTGATCTCACAGAGGATTGAGGATGGAGGCAAAGGAGGGAGGAGCAGCCGTGACGAAGATGACAGCGACGGGGACGAAGGCGATGGAGGGGGGGCCGTGACGGGACCACACAGACACGTGTAACACATACTCACGCGCCACAGACAAGTGTAACACATACTCACGCGCCCGAAGGGAGGAGGAGGAGGGTGGAGGAGGAGGAGGAGGCAGGACACAAATGATGCGGGAGGATTGACAATGGAGGCAGAGGAGGGAGGAGTGATCCCGATGATGATGGCAGTGACCTTAGTGAGGACGGCGATGACCACGGCGAATGAGGATGAGGGACAACGAGCAGGAGGGAGAAGGGGCCGCGATGGAACCACGCAGACACACACAAGCCGCCGCATGCAGCGAGGGGCAGGCGATCACACAGCATGGCTACGGGTAGCATGGAGGGATGCGGTGGGATGCACCATACTCTCTCTCTCCCTCTCTCTCTCTCTCTCTCTCTCACACACACACACACACACACACACAGTTCTTGAGTGTATATGGCCGTGAAGGGACTGCGCAGACACACACAACACGCACACACGCGTTTGAAGGGAGGAGGAGGAAGAACAAAAATGGTGATGGGGGGAGGAGGATCGACGATGGAGGCAGAGGAGGGAGGAGTGATCCTGACCACGACCAATGAGGACGAGGGACGGTGAGCAGGAGGGAGAAAGGGGCCACGATGGGACCGAGCAGACACACACAACACACACAAGCCGCCGCATGCAGTGAGGGGCAGGTGATCACACATCACGGCTACGGGTAGCATGGAGGGATGAATCGGGATGCACCATCCTCCCTCTCTCTCTCTCTCTCTCACACACACACACACACGCAGTTCTCGAGTGTATATATGTGATGACCAGGGTCGGGTACATTCATGAGAGCTCCCGACCCCACCCTCTCTCTCTCTCTTTCTCTCCTCCCTCCCTGCCTCCCTCCCTCCGTCCATCCAGTTCTTGAATGTATAAGTGTGACGATCAACGTCGGAATGATCGTAGCTGCTCCCGTGAATTTCGATAAAGGCTCCTTTCTATTTTCGAATGTATGCTTCTGATTATCGGGGTCAGATACATTCGGTGCGGTGGTTCCAGCCTCCAGGTGCTCATGAAAACTGTGCTTCCCATGAATTTCGATAAAGGCTGCTTCTGTTCTTGAATACATCTGATGTTCAAGGCAAGATTCACTCAGGATGATGGTCGCAGCTCCTCACAAAAACTGTCCTCTGCTCCCGACCCTTTATCCGCTCCTGACCCTCCACCCTCTCTCTCTCTCTCTCTCTCTCTCTCTCTCTCTCTCTCTGTGTGTGTGTGTGTGTGTGTGTGTGTGTGTGTGTGTGTGTGTGTGTGTGTGTGTGTGCACCTATCCTGACGAGTGTCAACTGTCTGCCCTACCCATCTTTGTGTCTATCCCAACCCTTCGTTGCCTCTCTGTCTTCCCCCTGCAGTCCACCCCATTCCTCCTGCTTTCCCCTCTCTCTCTCTCTCTCTCACACACACACACACACACACACACACATTTCCTCTGTTCCCCACTATTGGGCGGCGGCGTTGCTGCGGCAAGGAGGTTGCCAGGGGGAGGAGGGGATTGCGCAAGGGGGAGGCGTCGTTTGGAGAGTGGGAGGAAGATGTCGTAAGAGGTCGGAGGAGGTTGCACGAGCGGAAGGAGGAGGTCGGAAGAGGACATGCGAGGGGGAGGAGGTCGCAAAGGAGGAGGAGGTCGTGCGAGCGGTCGTGCAAGGGGGAGGAGGTAGGAAGAGATGTGGGAGGAGGTCGCACGAGCGGAGTGAGGAGGTGGGAAGAGGCTGCATGCGGGGGAGGAGGAGGTCGCGCGAGGGGGAGGAGGGGATGCACGAGGGGTAGGAGGTCAGAGGAGTGGGAGGAGGAGGTCGCCTTGAGGTCGTGCGAGGGGGAGGAGGTTGGAAGATGTGCAGGTCGTGCAAGTACAGGCAAGAGGTTGCGCGGGGGTTCTGTGGAGGTCGTGTGGAGGTCGGAAGAGAGGTGGGTGGAGGTCGCGCGAGCGGGATGAGGAGGTCAGAAGAGGATGTGTGAGGGGAAGGAGGTTGTGCAAGGAGGAGGAGGAGCTGGAGGAGGCCGGAAGACATGTGGGAGACGAGTGCGGCCGCGCAAGGGGGAAGAGGTGCAGGTCGTGCAAGGACAGGGAGGAGGTCGCACGAGGGGGAGGAGGAGGTCACACAAGGGGGAAGAGGTCCGAGGAGGGGGAGGAGTGGGTCATGCTAAGGGGAGGAGGAGGTTGTGGGAGGGGCAGGAGGTCGCACAATGGGGAAGAGAGGTTGCAGGAGGTCGTGCAGGATGGGGAGGGGAGGAGGGGGCCGCAAGGGAGGACAAGGAGGTCGCAAGGTCGCACAAAGGGGAGGTGTGCGAGAGAGAGAGAGAGAGAGAGAGAGAGAGAGAGAGAGAGAGAGAGAGAGAGAGAGAGAGAGAGAGAGAGAGAGAGAGAGAGAGAGAGCAACCTCACATCATGTCGCAACACTGTCTCCCTCGCTGGCAACGGGCGTTTGCGGTGTGGCGACTAATCAAAACTATAAGCAGGTCGAGTCAAAGCGGGGTGCGGCGCCCGTATGGATCCGCTTCGAATTCGAAGCTGGGTTTGTGAAATGACGGGCTGCCAACCCTAATTGGTTAGGGCACCGGTTGTCAATGTGCATTGTGGTCTGAGGTTGGGGGTTCAAAACTCCGCACCTCTGCGCAGAGACACAGGCGGACGTTTGAATAACGCATGATCACTAGCATACCTATTGGGCGGACACAGGTAGGCTATTACGGACACTGCCTGCGCACCACCCAAGGGATCGCCCATGGTGTTGTATGTTGGGTCAAGACTATGATTGGTTTGCTTGACATTCTTGGTCCATGGTTGTTGTGATAATTGTGCAGTTGTTTCCCTGTCTCTTACAGCGCATCACTGTATCTCAGTAGGTTTGAGCCGAGGATTGTATGGAAGTGGTTAACTGTTCGAAATTTGATCACATTGAACTAAGCGGTATACAGAGTGTTGTTGTCTATCCTCCTTGTCCATGGTCACAACTATCTTGGTGTAACAGAACGGGCTTGAGGTGTTCTCCCTGGTTTCAGTTGTGGCTGGCATCGCAGTTACCTTAGTACGGACTTGTCGGGGTGCTGGAACAGGCTCCAGGTATTAGCTCTGGATTCGGTTGAGGCTGGCATAACAGTTACCTTAGTAAGGACTTGTTGGGGTACCTGAACGGGCTTTAGGTGCTGGATTTGAGGGGTCCAATCGTGGTTGATATGGCAGTTACCTTAGAACAGTCTTATCGGGGTACCGGAACAGGTACTGATCCAGGAGGTTCGTTTACTGTGGTGGGCATAGCTGTCACCTTAGTATAGCCTGGGTGCCTGCAACCGCTTCTGGTCAGGTCACCCCACCAAGATGGTGATGGGTGATGGTCCTGGGTGGTGAAACACTAGCGTAGGACAGGGGGGGTGGGGGTGCCCCAGGGGAAAAGATGAGAGGAAGGGTGGGTGAGGTCTTCAGAGGGGTTCATCTGGGCAACCGAATGGCCGATTACTGTGCGTGAATGCCATCTTTCTAGTATCCCACCTTTACAACAACCTGGGCTTTTAAAAAGAGAAAAAAGAAAAAGAAGAATAAAACCAAGGAAGTGAAAAACAGAAATTCCGGGCCTTCCGGATGGCAAACCGGCGCCTGAAGAAATTGGAGCATTTTTTTCTTTGGCGGCCTGGGCATGAAGAAGAGCCCTAGGCTTCCCCGAAACAAATTGCCCGTTGGTTTGGGGGCGGGCCATCCAGATCCAGAACCACACCCAGGTAACGGACCCCGGACAATGGACGGTCTGGATCCCTGTCCTGCGGTCCAGATCGTAGCTATGATCAAGGCTAATTGTTTATCAGTGTTAATGCACGCATCGTCAGTGCACAGTTTGTGCTTCTCATGCCAATACTAACATCAAAGGTCACGGGATGAATGTGTTATGTAACTTATCGAATCACAATCCACAGCAAAAGCCGCACGTTCCCATACACGGATGCAATCCTGAAGTAGACTTCAAGAAGGCAATTCCACACAACACTGGAGTGAGAGATAAACAGCAGAAGCACAATGTACCAAAAATAGATTAGAAGTGAGAACTTCAAATCTGGATCCCCCCTTCCTTCTCCACGAATCAGATTTACAATTCTAGAATCTCGACCATGTTTTCAGAACTGCAAAGAGAAGTAAAACGTGTTTTAACGAAGCATTTGGGAGAGTTCTTCCTCCCTTATCAGTTTCGGCAGGTCTAGCTATGGTGCCACCCTGAAACACCGCTTCAACCCTAACACCCGCAGACCACCGACACAACCTCCCTGTTTGAAGCGCTGACCAAGCAAATACCGAATTCCCCATTTACAGGCCCAGCACCCTTCCCAGGAAGTACCGCCAGCCCCCCGAAGAAGACGATGTCACCCCCTCGAAGAAGAAAACAAAACGTGCTGCCACGTGGCAAGAGCCACGGCAGTGCCAACCACTACACAACACATATGTGAGACATCCGCACGTAGGGCTGCAGCACTCACTGCAGCGTCAATCTCTCGCATCCAGAACCGTCTGTAGCAGCGGCATCCACTGAACAGCTCGGCAGCATTTTCCCCCACCGAAGAACCCCAATCCCATCGACACTCTACTGTTTCTAGACTCCTACCGGACCTAGCCTACGACCTGGGACCTAATGAACAGAAAAGTCCCTGTAAGTACTAGGCTGTTGTGGGTTACCACTTAGGGCCCCGGGCTACCGAAAATGAGAAGACTGACCCAAATATTGTTACAGCCCGCTGAAAAACAGCAAGGTTTGTTGGAAACGAGTATGTGGTATCTTCGGCTGACTCTGTTTTCGTCTGGCCGTGGATTCTTGAACACAAAGAAGCGGTGAGTTGCTGGTGGATGGTGCCTATCTGATAGATTGGGAGTTGGTCATTTGGGTCAATTGTTTGAGGCAAGCTGGTGTGAGCTTGCATCTCTTTTGCCTTCACTTCCTTGCACCTGAACTCGAGCAGAACATGGAGTGAGATAAATGACGATGCGGTATCTTCAAAGTCAGCAGTGTAGTCCACTATTGTGGCATTCTATATGCTTTAAAGTAATGTAAGTCGGTTCTGGTGTGCAAGGATGATGGATGTAAGGTTGGGTATCCAGAAAGTAGTTTTGTGGAAAATGTGGACTATTGGCACAATGGTCGCTTTTTTCTCAAGAGCTCTGTTGCTCACTGTGCAGTTGTGGTGGTTTTGCAGGCCAGAAAACTTCAGGAAACAGGCTGGAAACCAAGATGGTTTGTCAAAGAACCCGGATCCCCAACTTTCAGGTACAAGGGTGGATATTGGGAGGCAAGGCATGCGCACAGTTTTCAGGAATGCCCACAAATCTTTGCTCCTGACCCACCTAGTCCGGAACATGGGGAGGAACACAACTGATGCTTTGATGTGTTCTTACACTGCCTCCATTTGGACATGGTCTGGTGGTACTCGGTATGTGATATCAGCTTTGGCAGTGCAGATGCGACTAAGTGAGAGCATTAGACAGGTGTAAGGGAGGGGACCTGAAAGGTATGGCTTTGAGTAATAGAGTGGAAAGCCTGCACGGTACCAGATCATGTCGTGAATTTTCTGTCTTAATGCCCATTTCTAGAATCAGATGATTAATGGGACTGGCAGAACGCTAAACGGTGTGCAGTCGAGTGGAGAGATGGAAACTCCAATGATTGCGGTTGTTGCAGTGATGGATGGTGATCCTAATGGTAGTCATTCAGTGAAGCACAATTGATCTGATGCGTCCAAGGGCGCTGCGCTGCAGCCGAGTGGGTTCAACGGCTTTGCCTTAGACTGGGTCACAATCTGGACGATAGTTTTGGTATCTGGCCTTTCAGAAGTTGTGCAGTAGTAGAAATTATATCGGTGGAATAGTAGTAGGAGTGGAGTGTGTTAGGTTTCTCCGATGCTCTCGTGTTTCCTGATGTGACTTTAGCTGAAGTGGCAGCATGTTGAGCGACAACATCAAATCCATGGCAGTAGACTGGAAGGGAGGGGAGACTCTGGAGGCAATCGATTGGTGGTGCTTTGAAAGGCAGGAAGGTTGGACCCGGTGGACCACTGATTATTTGATTCTGTACATTGAATGACACTTTAGGTCTGCAGCGCGACCTAAAGGCTGGACCCATTGCGTCATTGCGGCTCTGTAGCCAACTCTTCATGACTGCACACACGGTCAGACCTTATCTTATCGGTTCTTCGATGCAAGGCACTGCACGACAGGCAACATCACCGAAGTCACCAGCGACTGCCAGATCTGCAGCATCACACTTGCAAGGGGTGGTGTTCTGGAATCCCCTGGTTTACAGAGTAGGCGGCCTCTCTCTTCCAGAATCTTTCCAGTGCTGTGTTGACAAGCAGATCGAGAGGACACCTGCCTTGAGTGCCAGCATTCCACTTCTACGGATGCTGGGAGTGATATGACAGCTGAGGGAGAGGTTCTTGTTGTAGGGAAAGAGGGGGATCTTAAAGCCGGTGGGGTGGGGTTGAAGCTGATGCTGCAAATTAGCCACTTTACTTTTGCGAGGTTTTTTTGTTTCACTTGGAAGGAAGCCCATGATTTCTGGACTCATCTTTCAGGTTAGGTCAAACGAGCAAGTCTGGGTCTGGTTTTACTACTGCGAGAAAGGGCGATCTCATGTTGGGGTCCGTCTTTGCACACTGTACATTTCATCATTATTCTTGATGACAAGGTGAGAATCGCTTATCATAATCGAGGCTATCTCATCCATCAATCCTTCTCAACGCCAGGTAGGGCTGGATGCCAGAAGTTTGTATTTCACCTGACTTCTCCTACTCTACTCCTCCCTGTTCTGCTCCTTCCCTGGGAAGGATGTTGTCTGTGCTGTTTGGTACTGTAGATTGTAGAACCTTCTTGTTGTTTTTGCTTGTGTGCAGAGGTGCTCGTATGTTTTGGGTGTGTGCGCACATGTGCATGTTTGTGCACACCCACACATGTTTAATGTGGGTGTGTTCTCTGTGGTGCTATGCGTGTGTGGAGGTGGTGTGGTAGCTGTCCGTGGCAACAGGTGCAGGGCTTAATGGGTTGTTGCACGAGTTTTAGGAGGTAGACCTAGAGATTGTGGGTCAAATCAGGATGGAACTGCGTATATGGGCCTCGGGATATGGGACGTAGTGAGCTGACTGGGTCTGGTGGACATGGTGCAGGCTAGAGTCGTTGAGAGGATAAACAAATGGAGGGCTGAGGTGGTGGTGAACTCCAAGCCTGGAATCAGATTAGAGCCATGAGTTCTCTCTCTGGTGACTGTTCTGCATGCGGGTAGGATGCCATCACCTTGGCTGTCTCAATGTGTTTGCTGCCGATGTAGATCCTTGAAGTGAAAATTTAGAACCGTTTCGGATGCATGACAATTTCTCATGGGGGACTGGCTGATGTCTTGTGGACACACTTGACACAGCTTCAAGTGGTCGAATACAAGGTGAAACGTTGTTGTAGGGGGAATGAATAAGGCAGGCAGGTATGATCGCCTTTTGCTCATCTGCACCCATTTATTTGTCGATCTTATGCTACTTGTATGTAGTGCCTCCATCTTTTACTCGTGCGCAGTGCATCCATGTTTCACTTTATGTAGTTTATCTGTGAATAGGTTTTGCCTGAATGCCACTGGATGCACCTCTGTGTTGGTGACGAGTCCAAGGATAGAGAGCGACAGATCCCACACCTTGTGCAGTTTTCCAGGGTGTTCCGCCGAAGTGGATTGGCGCTTATGCCGCCAGTGCAGAAGCATTTCAGGTATTTCTTCTCCCCTAGCGGGTAGTGAAAGGTCAAATATTCAGTAATGTGCGATAGCTCATAGGTAACGCGGTGAAAGAGGTGTTGATCATGATGGGAGGTTTCTTGGATTGCTTGGAGATTAAGCCTGTGAGGTCCTAAGGGACAGAGGGTTAAAACCGGCCTTCGGTGGCTCCAGTCAAGGAAGACCCAGGAAGCGCAGAATCTTGCACTTTCTTCTCTTAACAATTTGACAAACTTTTTTGTGCACATTCATCATACCGACAGTGTGGAGAAGGGAGCTCCTTTCTCAGTGGCTGTTCATTACCATAACCAATTCCTGTGACCCCTGTTTGAAGCAGGAAAGACTCATTCTGGCGGCCGGCTCCGTGCCATTATGGCCAATCCCTTTTTATTTGTGTTTCTTTGTGTGTGTGTGTGTGTTGACGTGTGTGTCTGATGATGTGTGTTTGTGTGACAATGTGTGTGTGTGTGTGTGTGTGTGTGTGTGTGTGTGTGTGTGCATCTCGCT
>BFEA01000034.1:0-21235 GCA_003427395.1 Chara braunii
GATGGTTACTCGGTTCCATGTGCTATCTGCTTTGGCTTTGAATACTTGGACTTCAGTGTGATTTTGCATTCCGGATTTCTGTTCTTCGTCCATACTCATGTTCCTTGCAATTTTCTGATAAATTGCAAGAATCTCAGACAGCAATTTGTGCGGGTCATTGCAATTTCATGGAAGGATTGGACCGTGGGGCGAGGCAAATGGATCAAATGGCCACTCGAAGACTTCCATATTGCAAGGTCCAATCTTCATCTCGCACTGATACTGTACTTTGCGGAAAATGGTTTATTTCAATCTGTGCACCACCGATCAGAGGGAGTGATTTGGAGTAAAATGATAGTTTGCGATGCAATGATCATTTTGCACTCCCGAGTAGGGAGTGAGGAGGCCTGCTGACGGTCTTTGCTTGCCCATTGTAAGGAAAAAGACGCAAAAAGTTCGACGGACCTGAATATTTTTATCAGGATACACCACCCTCTTTATATTGTGGGAGGGTTCCATTCTGGTTACTTATCCCCGGCAAGCATGAAATAATAGGACAGTGGACACAGAAAAGGAATACATAGTGTCGCAAGGTAACTCTAAGCAGCGGGAGACTAATTAAACTTGTTAAAGTACCCAGTCCTACCCTGTTGGGTCTGGCCTTGCCACCTCATTGGCAAAAAACATAATAGAAAATACAAAAAAAGGAAAAACTTTAAAAAATGTAAGAGGAGATCTTGAAGGGTTCAACAAAAAAAAAAAAAAAAAAAAAGAACAGGAGAAGGGAAAGACAAACCCCTTTGAAAGGGGACACAATAAAGGGCCTTTTGGGGGGAAATGAGACCCGTGTCAAAATGAGAGAGGGGGACCAGCAAAACAGCGACTTTTAAAAAGCTAGATCTAGTTTTTCTCCAAAACAAATTAAAATATATATCCTACTAAAGAATATCCTACCGGGGGGCAATTTCCCTGCAAAGAGAGTTCATGGACCTTGAAGGTACTGCAGAGCGGCGGTAGGCCCCTCATAACAGCAGCTTGTTGGAGTAGCATTGATAATAGTGGGATTACAGCTGCACATGCATGCAAAAATGCGAAACTCCAAAGGACGGGGAATAAGACAATGTGAAAAAAGAGAAAGAGACATGACACATGCATCTTTGAACAGGAAAGAGGTCCCGAGAAGGAGATTGAGAGAGAGAAAGGACAGAAAGACAGAGCCATAGAGCCGTGGTACGCGCAAAATCAGGCACTTTGAATATGAAGATGAAGCGCGAACAGTGCCATGCTGGCTGGCCAGGTCTCAGTGGGATTACAGATGCCTTCTTTACGAGAGGATGGTCCGGTTCCAGTGACCACAGAGGACATATTGCTATACTGGGGTACACGGGATCCTGTTTCCAGCACAGAAGCGAGGATCTGGTTATCATAATGGGATGCTGGACCTGTTTCAAGGAGGTGTAGCTGTTCCCCGACAGAAAGCATCTGTCAAATATTGCAAAGCCACAATTCTGGGAATGCTCGTACCATCCCTACAGTTGTAGACTTTTGCAAAGATGTTTCTTGGGGGGGGAAAAACAATCAACTCGCCACAAAATACTGCACATATCAGGAACAGCAGCAACAGCCAAGCACTGAATAAATCAATGAATCAAAGTGTGTAGTAACATATCCCAGCGAGGGACAAACCCTAGCGCACAGGCAGGGCCTGTAGAGCAGTACCAGGCCGGGAAAGCAGACTGAGGGCCTGGTTCCACAAGTTGGTACTGCTGAACGGGTAGGCCCAACAGACAGACCTAGGCCGAAATAGAACTGCAGCATTCTCGCACTGTCTACACGTGATTGCAACTTGTCCAACCCACAGCCTTGTGGGACTTCCCTCCAGGAGACTAGAGCTTTAACGTTGCTCATTACCGTGATAGACTTTTTCATGTTGATAATCAAACCCAGCTGGGCCAGTTGGCGCAGTTCCTTGTTGAAATTGGTTGCTTTTACGTGCTGTAGAGAGAAGACGTGTAGAAGTCAAAGCTCCAGGAATTATTTCACATGCTTGTTCAACCCATGCCTGCTTGGGTTTAAACCATTGGTTAAAATGGGGGATGGGTTGACGACTGTTTTTTTTTTTTTTTTTTTTACATCCTCAGGAGACTCCCATCCTACCACCCCTCTCGATATATCTCCTGCCGCACCCCCACTTCTTTTCTATTTTACCTCATGCGAGGAACATCACTCTCTACTGGAGCAACCTGAACAGATAGCGGGACGCGGGCACTGACGCTGAATGAGCTCCCCCATTCAGCCCCATTTGAGGCACAACTAGCGTACAAGCCTCGTTATACAGGTACTTCGGGAGCTAGGTGCGAAGTACTTCTCAACTAGTCCCGTGAGCAGTGAGGGCACCCATAGGCAGTGTGTCTAATTGTAATGACTTGCTGTTCGCTGCCGTATCTGTCTGCGGGGTTGTACACTACGGTGTGGTTTTGCCTGCTGAGTTTGCGGCATGTTTGTTGCTGTGTGATTGCTGTGTTTTTCTGTGGTCGCACTGAGGGCTGTCCGCTGTTCTAAGAATAGAATAGAATTAACAGCGGTAGCGTTTGAGTGTTTGCAGGCCCTAAGGGGCACTGCGCCCTAAGTGCTGTAGGACTGCTGTAGAGGCCGGGTAGGCCCTTAGGGCAACGGTACCGGTAGTAGTTTCGGTCCAGTAGGTTAGGCCGAAAACTATAGGTAGAGTAGGACCGAGAGTTAGGGACTTTTGGCTTCTCATTTTTCGCGTGCAGCGTTGGTGGCCAACCAAGTGAGCAGCGCTGAAGACCYWCAGCGGCACCTGGGRTTTCAGCAGCGGTGAAGCAGCCATAGCCGCCCACCTGAGTCAGCCATAGCTGGGGCTGTACTCAGCGCATCTATCCCCTGGGGATATCTGCGTTGGCAGGGCTATATCGGAGGTCTTCACTGAGTACATGTGGGTACTAGTGCTGCGGTAGCAGCCAGGCAGCCATAGCTGCCTTCTTYATCGTCAGAGTGACTCATCGGCACTGGGGACTACTTCGCTGTTCATGATCTGCATCTGGGTGTATGGCGCTGGCCTCTGGGAGGCTGTTACTGTGCAGCGCTAGACTCTGAGAGTGTAGTAGTGAGTGGAGTGTGTGGTTCTAGAGTGGCAAGATACTGGGTTGAACTCTGTTACGATAATTGAGGTTAACTGTGTTGAGTTGGCTCATCATCTGGGTTAATTTCCAATTGTGATCTTCGCAGTGTCAATTGTGATTGGTTGTTGGGAGTGTGTCAGGGAGAGAGAAACACTGAGTGTGTTCTCCCCTTCTGTGCATATTTGCTATTCCGCTGTTTATCTCTGATCGGTGTGCAGTTGGACCCTGTCTCCTTCTCCCCTTTGTCTCATGCATGTATGGGCGTGTGTGAGTTCTTCTGAGTGAGAGTGGCAATTAAAGTGTCAGACAACCAAGTTCATAACAAATGGTCGGCTAACCAAGGTCTAACCCATGAGCCCCCTACCTCTAAGCACCAACCTACCAGAGCTCGGTTCATATATGGCTACTGTTGGTTGTTGAATATGCTGGTTGCTATGTGAACTAGTGTGATATCATAGTCTGTATGAATGTATGCGGTTGCTTTCTGCTACTAATGAGCCTTGCTTATGTCTGTTCGCTAGAGAGAATTGGCCGGTGGTAATGGTGGAGACCTCGACCCTCATCAACTATCCCCGACCAACCTCTGATAACCCACCTCCCCAGAATGGGTCTACAGACATCGAAAGTAGGACACACCTCTTGACTCAACATCGATTTCCCTACAAGGCACCCCTGCCCACCATAGGACTGCCATGGTATCACCATGCACCCAAACAGCCCATTACCACTCTCCGGCCCGAGAGAGTAGCATCCATCCCACATCAACTCTCCCACAGGAAAGACACACGTCCCCACCCAAATCTGTCCAGAGGATCATCCCTAGCTGATATGACGAACAGTGTACATAGACATGATGAATGAGCATAGTATGGAGTTGAACCCGGGACCTCCAAGTTACAATATCAGAGCTCTACCCACCGAGCGATTGAGGTCATTAGTCTGTAAGGGCTGTGCTGAACTTGCTCATCAAGCTCAGTTTTATTGTTGGAAATTGGTTCTTCAACTTCTTCTTTTAAAGGGGACGCCGGGACGGCCTTTAGATATCATCATGGAACTGACTGGTCCCATTGGTGTAAGTCAGAATGATGTCATTCTCTTCATCTGAAGGTATCTGGATTCAAACTTGAGTCCGCATTTCAATAGTTCAGGGGTGTACCAACTGATCTAGGCCAGTTGGTGTTGTTGGAATATGGTTACTTAGCTTGTGTTTGTTTTTTTTCTTGCCTGCTTATACTTTTCTTCGGTTTTCCCCTTTTTTCTCTTTAAAATCGTCATTGACTTTGCCTGCTCGTGCTTACGTTGCTTAACTTATGGTTTCATGCTTGATTTGCTGATTGAGTGATTGATTGGTTGATTGATTGATTGCTGGTTTGTGCTCTTATGCCAACTGGTGTTAATATCATCATGTATATAAATGAAGCTCTTGTTGATGGGAAGAAATGCGCTGTGGGCGTGGAAGTTCACAGACAACACCATGGGAACACTGAAGGTGTGAACCAGAACCAGGGTCAGCTTCAATCAGCCAACCCTCACTTGCTTAACACTGTTAACAGCCCTATTTGTTCTTCGTTCATGACATCGTGGGTTGCGGAGGTAGGTCATGCAAGACAGCCCAAAAATACTGATCTCAGGGGATTTACCAGAAAGACAAACAATGCAAAGTTACAACTGGAAAAATGCAAACGTGTACCCTATACCACTGTTATGGCTGATTGGGAGTAGGAATAGAAAAAAGGGTAAAAAAATAAGTGGAATATGTAGTGAGGGTAGAGTGAGGGTAGAGTGCCTGATTGTGAGAGCGGTGAGGGTGCATCCTAGAGTTGTGGAGTCACGTGGTGAGGAAGGGATGGGGCATACGATTACCATTGGGAGCAGCACCATCAGGGGAATAAGATCAGAGAGTGTAGTACTGGCTGGGCTGTGACACCTAGCAGGATCTCCCGCCTGCTGTGGAAAGCTCGAAACACTAGCTCCTCTGGTGTGGCTGCTCTCGATGGCCGTGCAAGAAGGATCCCCTAGGCCATCTCCAACCTGCATAACCCTTACGGGAAAAAAAAGGAAAAAGAAAAAGGAGAACACTCAAAACAGACATTCAATCATTTCAATGTTTGTTTATTATTTACTTATGCCAAATTTCGAATTACACTCCCAAGTGGTGCATGAACCAGAGGGTGCTGGAAGACTCCACTGGAGACCTGTGGGGCTTCACGAAAGTGTTTCTACCGCCTCTGGAGTGCCTGCCTGCTTGCCAGTGTCTGCCTGCTGAAAGAAAAATACCCAGTGGACTTGATGGAGCCTCCTTAATTATCACAGCTCACCCTGACATCATCCCAAAGCATGTAATCTCCAGAAGTTGTAGAGTATCACTTGCAACCTTGAGAGCAACAATGCAATCAAGAGAGATAAATCAGAAAAAGAAAAGGAGGAGATGACAAAGAGGATTTTCTTTTCTTTTTCTTTAAAATGCTCCAATCTATTTGTGGAGACAGCACATGCTGCGAACCGGGCCCAGCGTCCCTTACGTAACGAACCCAGACTGGAAGATACTCGTCAGACGTCGAAGTACGAGTTGACTCAGATCTGCACAATGTCTCCAGTAATCGTGAAAGTGATATCTGATACAATGTCTCGTTACCAATAGACGAAGAGAGTGGAGGGGAAATAGACAGATGAGAGGATGGAAGAGATAATCAGTGACCACCAAAAGAGTAGCCCAAACATTACCCACTCCTTCTCCGGGCTTCCCCTCGCCTCCACGCCATCAATCAATATCCAGTAACAAGTCTGACAAGTCCTGATCACATAGAAGTGCCATGTGGCACTGTCACCTCGTGGAGACAATGAAGACAAACAGCAGTGCATGGTATCGACGTCAACCTCAGGTGAGTACCAATTCCCCAATCATCCACAGATCCCGATCTCCCTCCTTATTGCGACCAAACACCTCATGTAGACAGTGTGGCCAGTGCCACGTCAGCAGTAGAGACAGGTGGCATGCACCACATCAGCAGAGGCTGGCGCCCAGCAGAGAAGGCGCCAGCATGCTGCCACAGTCCCGCGTCATCGTCCACAGTACCAGCGCACAGCCAGCGTCAAGCCAGCGTCCAACCAGCGTCGAGCCAGCGTCAAGGCAGCATAGCAAGATTGAATGTTGACCTCCTGGAGACCAAGCCTTATGTAGTGTTTGACGAGGCAGTCTGGCCTCAGGTCTCCCACCCACGGTCGTACAGATTGACTCACAGCCGAGGGCCTGGATTGTGTACAGTTGCAGATTTCCCCTTGGTCCTGCTGCTGTCTGGGTACCTGCATACAGACAAGTGTGTGCGTCTGACCGACGGCCTGGGCTGGGTCCATTTTGACTTTGACTGTTGCGTGTCAGGCAGTTGACTTTAGTCAACTGTCGCCCGCTCAGGCCCTGAATCTACGTAGGGGCCATTTTTCCTCTTTGGCCTGGGTCTGAGTATGGCCTGGCGAGGCCCTTAGACATTCCACGAGGCATACTGCATGGGTTATTGCACTTGTGAAAATGTACAGAGCAATTTGTGGTACCGGGGATATCACCCAGCTTCGGCTAAGAATAACAGGGATATTTATGAACAACTGCTGAGATTTTGAAGGTCTTCGGAACGAACAGGAAATTCCAGAGAAATTCTCCAGAAGATACATGCTAAAAAAACTCACAAAATGGGAAGAACCCCAGAGGTAACCAACCATCACCCGCTCCCTCCACGGAAGAAGGGACAGGGAGGGGAAGCCAACCTCTCTCGCCGTGGAGTAGGCGGACAACTTGCCACTATTTGCCTCCGCCAAGGGTTTATGTGCTGCGTCAACCCACGCCCCAGAATAGAGCAACCCTCAATTACTGCCCTTACCCCCCCAGACGCAGCACTTCCCTCCAAGATGCTACCTCTGCAGGATAGGATTCCCCCCATTCCGGCAGATAATGAAAAACCGCAGGATAAAGAGTCTTCATGGCATAGCCGCTGAAAATCACCCCGTTCCCCCAGAGGAAAACTTTCCCCCCTGTCAGTAAACTGCCCATGCTGAGAGGAGCCACCCTTCTCCTTATCGGCCCCAGTTCAGGACAGGCCCCCTAATCGGTCACCCCGGCTCCCTCAAAGGCATACAGTTCCCCCTAAAGTATGCCCCCGCCGAAGAGCAGTTCCCCCATCCCCTCCATCCCTCCCCCTCCAGTGGGACAGCCCACTTGACACCACTCCCCACCAAAAAAGCGCCCTTTGTCTCTATCTGCCCCCACCAGGGCTGATCCGCACCCCAAAGATTGGCCCCAGCCCCAGAGTAGAGCAAACCCTCATATCCGAACCTACCCTCTCTAGGACATACACATAGCACCTTGTGCAGTCCTCGCAGGATAGGGCTCCCATCCTCTGGGCCAGCAGACCCAACCCTGCAGAAGATGCTCCAGGGCAATTTGTACACCCCTGACCCTCGTCGAAAAGTGCACATGAGCAGCACTGGTCACTTGCAGACTGAATCAAACACCTTATTAAGAAAAGAACTGATCATGAATATGAAGATAAGCTGAGCAATCACTAGGACAGTTCAAGATCACCCCTCCCTCTCCTCATCACTCTCCTCCCTCTCCCCTACACTGTCCCCGCCAAGGGGAGCCGCACTCTCCCCCTCAGCCCCAGTGTAGGAAAGTCCCACACTCTCCCCTCACTCGCTCAGGGGTATACAGCTCCCTCCTGAAGCATGCCCCTGCCCAACCCCTTGCCTCTATCTGCCGCTGCCAGGGTTGATACTGACCCCACATAACAACCCCAGCCTCAGATCGGAGCAATCCTCGGAATCTGCACCTACCCCTCAAGGACATTCACCTCCCACGATGTAAAGCCCCCACAAGGTAGTGCTCCCTACCTCAAAACCTCCAGACCAACCCTACAGGGATGATTCCCAGCAACAAAGAAGCTATCTAAACCAAGAGGCCAATCCTAAGGATATCGACAAGGGGGGAGCACCACGCAACTGAATCGTCAGTGCTGTGGTGTTGCACGCAAGTGTTGAATAGAGTACAAGACCGCTGGTGGACAATGTATAGCCTGGGACTCTATCTTGTCAGTGCAGTGTTGGGCTGTTGATCCTCAATGTGATGCCTTGTTGAATGAGCTTTTGTTGCCGACCCCGTAGAAGTGACCCCTGTGATCCCAGAGCTGTTATGATTGATAGTGTCGAGTGTTGTTAGTCCTAATCGATCTTTATTCAGAAGGTTGCTATTGGGTGCAGTCTTCCCTGGGGTGGTGGAGTCGCCGTTGGTTGACACTGAAATGTGCTGTGCTTTCAGTGATGTTTGGCAAGGGGAGTATACTCCATGTGTGTATGTTAAGCTTATCCTTCTCTACCCCTATCATGTATACATGATGCTTTGCCTCTCTGGTTAACCCTGTGGAGTTTAAGATTGATGCCACAAAGCACGATGGATAAGCCCTTTTAGCATAGGATCTGCATGGGCTGAAGTGGAAGGCGGCACTGATCAGCGCTTTGCGAGGAGGTAATGATGTTTCAGACTTTCAGTTAAACCACCAGTACCTTTCCCCGCTTGTGATAGGGGGTGCGGCGGTTAACACGGAGGCCCGATTCGGCCTCCGGCGCTGACCACATCCATCGGCCGCGCTTGGCGCGCAGCGCCCGCAGCCGATATATGAGAAAGGGTACTTGCAGTTTAAGCAGGCAGGAATCCCTACACTGGAAGATAGACATGTTGGGGATGCAACAGGGAGAGGGTCTTGTCTTGAAATGGACGAAAGTCTGAAGTGGAAGAAAGTCCTGGACTCCAAGAGAGAGGGCATGATGCGGAGGGACCACTCAGCAACGATGGTTCAGCATGGCGAGGCGCTGGCAGGCAGCGGGGGGCTGCGTGGGCGGAGGATCTGACGTGGAGGACGAGTGCTGCTCGCAAGTGCGCTCTGCTGGCGGTGTGGGCGCATGTTTCCGTAGGAGCATGCGGTCACTGCAGGTGGGAGCGTGGGCAAGGTCAGTGGGAGTGGGTCGTTGCGGTTGGCAGAGTACGGGCGTATCACAGGTGGGTTAAGCATCAACGGCTAGCAGAGTGGTTGCGGGCTTCAGGAGGAGCTAGCAGCCGCTGCTGGTGCAGTGGTTGTGGGGTCACTGCTGGGGTTGCGCAGGTGCGATGCTGGTTGGTAAGTGGACACACTCTTTCTGGCCATGCTGCCACGTCAGCGCTGACCAGGCGGCGGCGAGGGCTTCGTTTGCTGGGTAGAGCATTGATTGATCCCACGACAAGACTTGCAGGGGACTAAATGGCGAGAGGGGAGGGAATAACAGCGCAGCTTGGTGCTCTTCTGTCTTTTGAAAGCACATGGTGCCATCTCGCTGCTTCGCGCTTTACACGGGCGATGCTGCAGGCTAGCATGCCGTGTGGGAAGAAGCTTGATTTAAAAAAAAAAAAAAAAAAAGAGTAAAAAAAAGTCAGGCTTCTTGTTCACTCTAGCTCTTTTGCTTGCGGGTTCTTGTGGAGGGAGGTCGGCTGCCACGAGTGGAGAAGAACTTAGTGATATCACGGGGAGTGGGAGGAGGATTGACAGAAGTCACCAAGTGCGGAGTCGTCAGATCGGGTGCTGTCTCGTTTGCTTCGACTCGTGGAATCCCATCATCTGCTCATCATCTGTGTTCACACCGGTGTCTGCATTAGAGATCGCCTTCATCAGCATCTTCTTCGTCATCATCTTCGGCGGAGTCAGAATAAGAGTAGCATTGTATCATCATCACAGGTCATTCTCATCAGTCGCATTATCATCATCATCTTTGTTATAATCGAGGTGCGTGAGTATAGGAAGAGTGGGGGGGTAGTTTCTCCTCCATGATCTTCTCTCTTCCTTTCCTTTTTCTATCTCTATTCTGCTCTCCTCTTGTACCCTTCACCTTCTCCTCTCTAATCATCTCTTCCTTCCTTGCCACCTTGTTTTCTTTATCCTCACCTGCTTGCTGTTTGGTTTCCTGGGGACCTGCGTGCTGCTTAGTGGTGAGTGGTGCTGGCCGCGTGGCGAAATGCTGGGCGCTTGCTGCATGGCCCGATGATGTGTGCTGGCTGCGTGGAGGGCTGCTGGGCGCTGCCTGCGTGGCAGGCTTCTGGCCGCTGGCTGTGTGGCAGGATGCTGGGTGCCAGCTGCTCAGCGGGGGGGGAAAAGGATGGGGCATAAAAGAGGAAGGGGGTAAAGGAGAAGGACAAGGGGAGGGAAGGTGGGGGTATTTGGAGGTAAGGAAATAGGGTTAGAGGGGGGGAGGAAGGTGGAGGAACGTCTCGCGCATTTCTGGTTTTCCGTGCCCACGAATCTGTTTTTTCGATAATATGCTTAATGTTATTCTCAAATTCTCATCAATTTTATTCCTATTTAGCTCTCTTCTTCTGTTTGATTATTAGGCACTTATATGTCTGAACTATATTCTCATTTCTATTTAGCCATCATACAATCTTCTCACCACTAATTTACATACTAATTCCAATATCATTGAAATTATCGTAATTATCATCTTCAATTAAAATCCTAACTAAAATCCTGATATTTTCCCGATATATTCCCAATCATTCGTACGTCAAACATTGGTTTTTCACGATAAACTAATCTGAATGATATTTATTAATACCTGAGAAATGGTAATTAACATGGCTATGATCCGGACGTCCGGACCGCCGTCCAGATGGTCCGGATTTGGTCCGGAATCCGGACGTCCAGTCCAGACGGTCCGGATCTGCCAAATTTCGAGAAAAAAAAAAAAAAAAAAAAACGGTCCAGGACCCTTCCCCATTGAGGAGCCAAGCCCCCAAAATTGTTTTGAGAGTTTTTCAGGCCCGTTTATGCTTTTTTGGGGGGTCCGGACACGCTCTCTCTCTATAATAATTTATTAGACAACCCCAAGTTTTTTATTATGAATAATTCATTACCTTTTATTACTTTTTTTAACTTTTTGAAGTCTTTTTTTAAGCTTTTTATAGTTTTTGACTTTTAACTCAAGTTTGGTTAGGAATTCTGACATGACTCTGAGGCAAAAGTGGTTTGTATTGTTATTCTGCATAACATACTTTTTTTTCAGATTTTTTTTTTTTTTTTTTTTTTTTGGTAAAATTTTTTTTTTTTTTTTTTTTTTTTAAATTTTTTTTTTTTTAGATTTTTTTTTTTTTTTTTTTTTTATGGTCCGGACATTTTCCGGACCTGTCCAGACATCCGAACCGTCCGGATCCCCCCATGTCCGGAGGTCCGGAAATGTACGGAATCCCGGACGTCCGGAAACTACCGGACACGGGTCCGGTTCCATGTCCGGAAATGTCCGGGTCCGGGTCCGGCGTAGCCATGGTAATTAATCAATTACTAATTAATTAATCCTTCATCTTTTTACTTTGTGTTCAGGCAGTTCACGTCTGATTCTGTCATGGAACTCCACAGCATTTCCCATAATTTATTTCTATTTGTAATCGTTATTTAAAAAGAAAATCTGGTCTCTATACTTCTCGTGCAATCATTTCAATCAGTAATTTTGGTTTTCTCCCTTTAGTCTTTTGAATTATTTTTCTAAATGGGTAAGTTGGTTGGAAGGAGAGGTGAGCTTTGCTCTGCAGGGGCTACACAAGGTGGGTAGTGATGTCCTGAAGGGGGTATGAGCAGATTTTGGGGAATACTCTATTCTGGGGCTGAGGGGAGATTTCGAACCTCAGCGGGGGCAGATTAGGGTAAGGGGAAAGCAGAGGCATATTTTGGGTGGGAACTGAAAGCCTCTGGGGGACTGGGGAGGGTGTGGGGCTGTTCTTAGCTGGGGCCGATAAGGAATGTCTGTGATAAAGATATTCTTTTTCCGGCGGAGGCAGCGACGGGACAGGGGGAAAGGGGAGGGTGGGGGGGGATTTTCCATGCTCAATTGTGATATCCATGGAAAAAAAGAAAGTAATCAATCGTGTTATATCCACGTTTTCTGGTGTTCTGTAATTCTTGGCGGCACTTGGCCTTCTTCCTCATTCGGGATATAGGATTTAAGAGATGGTCGAATCCGGGCTGATATCTACGTAGTTGCTTTGTTCTGTGCCCCTGGTATGCCAATGCCAGAACGACGCTGGCCGGAGCTGGGGCGTTGCCCTGTAACCTGCAAACGACAGGAGTGTGATGCCTTGTAGAGAGATCTGGGGATTAGTGGAGGGAGGAAGACAATCCAGTGGTGGACTGGGGGGTGCTAGCAGGACAGCCTATGGGCCCAGGTTTACTCTAGGTGGCGAGAACAGGATAGCTATGGTTGATGTTGGCTAGGATGGCATTGTCTCTGAGATGTAATGTCCTGGCGCAAGGAGGGCTAGCGGTTGTTCTAGGATTAGAAGGCCAGATTTGCTGATATAGCATAGACTTCTAAAAATTTTCAAATAATAATCACCATCATCATTAGCATCATCATCATTAGTATCATCATCTCACATTTCTCATACAATCATTAGAAGTTCATTATCATCATCGTCATCATCATCATCATCAGCATCAGCATCAGCATCAGCATAATCATCATCATATGAGGGACGCTGCGCCCGGTTCTCAGCTTGTTCGGTTCAGTCTCTCCGGGTAGACTGTGAGGACCCCGCCCTCAATCTTCTCATTGGTACTATCAGCCTTGGGCACTGGGCCTGAGAAAAAAAAAAAGAAGAAAAAAAAAAAGGGCATGATGCAAGATCCTTTCACCAATTGTCTGCCTCTGCACAAAAGTCCCGGTAGTTAAGGTGAAGGGGATATTGGTCTGCTTCTACTCTGCATCAAGGAACCATCTCTATTTCAAGAATGCTCCTTGTTGTACATAAAGGAGGAAGTTGATGGCCTTGTTCCAGTGATGATTTGCTTGGCAGGACTGTCAAGCTCGTCTGAATAACTTGGTTTAGGGTCCACTTCTTCAGGTAGATGGGTTAGTTAGACTACTTACTTGAGGCCGAACAACTATCGTCAAGCCCGTCAAAGAGTACTTGAGGGCTGAGTTGTTCGGGTAGACGGGTTGGACTACTTGAGGCCTAACAACAACTATGTTGTCAAGGCAAAATGTTGTGAAGATAAAACTGCTTCAAAAATTTGGATTGAGTGAAATGTTAGCAAGATTTTATTCAGGATGAATATCCCCATGGCTTAACTCTTTCTTTCTTTTTTTTTTCTTTTTTTTTTACCTTTGCGAGGCACAGGCCCTCAATTTGCTTTACAGGGCCTATTTTTCGCTCAGTCGGCTGCCCTAAGTGAAGGCAGGCACGACCGAGGCCCTCAGGCCATTTTTGGGGTCACTACGCAACTGGGGAAATTTCAGGCAGTTGCGCAGCGCCAGTTGGTTGGAAGCACCCAGGCCCAGGATGCCTTGCATTGCATCTAACTGAGGCAGGCCCTGGGCCGGATACACAAAGTGGACCGAACAAAGGCTGAGGGCAGTTGGGTGCTGGTAACCACCACAGGCCCTGGGCCTGTTGACTTCGGATTGAGACTCAGCCTCCCTGGGCCTACCGGAAGCTTCTGGGCCGGGGCCCAATACCGCAGCACAGCACACAGCAGCAGGCCACTTCGATATAGGGAAGGGCCTGCCTACACATTGGTTATTCGGGCAGTGGCTGCTTTGTGTGCAAGCGCTGCTGCGCTATCACCTGCCAGGCTCACGCGCTCATGGGCGAGCTGGAAGGAGGCTGTTGACGTCATCAGCAGCATTGTAGTCTAGGCTAGATAGGATCTGCCATTCGTAGTCTGGGCACCGAGCGCCAAATAGGGTATCAACATTGGTTCTTCGTTGATGATGATGAGACTATTCCAGCATTGCCAATTATGAGGTTTTGGTGTGCTCTTATTTGGTGAAACTCGAGATGCAATTCTGCTTTTGGTTCGCGGTCATGACTATCTGCTCTCATGTGTATGATGCTGTTTGATTGCTGAAGTTCGCTATTGCTCATCTTCCTTGCAATTTGGTATCGGAGCTGTGGTTCAGTGCGCTAATCTGGCGCTTATCTTCTGCCTAATGCGGCACATGCACGCGGTGTGTACGGTGAGTGACCGTGCCGTGGGATGTGTGTAGTGAGGAGGGCGAAGATAAGTAGGCGACCCAGGTGGACAGGGGTTCGCCAGGAAGGCTGTGTGGTGATTATTGGGTGTTCGCAGTGTGATGAGAACTATCCGGTGTGTGATTGATGCTGAGGTGGAACGGTTGCGCAATGCTGGTTGTGCCGAAGCAGCGATTGGTCAGCACAATCAACATTGGGTCATCTGGTGAGAATATCTGTGGTTGGGGGCAGCTATTTTGAGGTACGTTGCACCTAACCTTATCTACCCTCTTCGACACTGCTTACCGTGAGGATGTGTGTTCTGTCTTGAGAGTCCTCTCATGTGAGGAGTCGTGTGCGCTCAACCTTGAGAGTCGTCATCCTTCACGTGGCGCATCTGGAAGGAGAGGGCGGAGCTATCTGAAGGGCCCTGGACGAAGCACAGGGTCACGGTCACCATGCCAACCCACCGGGAGTAGAGCACGCATGCTTTGTTGCTTTATCCTTTGTCTGCTCGCTGCGCTATAGAGGGGTTCTGAAGGGCAGGCCAGCCCTATGGGACAGACGAGACCGGGCGTCTATAAATAAGCACCGGCGGGATACCTTCCATTGGTTGTGAACGTCGTCCTGTTTGCGACGTTAAAGAATTCCTGAGGACTTTGGGGGCCGTCCATAAAAACGCCTCCCGATCAGCCAATTGATCGGTGTAAGGCTCGCTGCACGTGAGGATAAAGACTGTGCAGGGCTGGCCAGATCAGCAGGACTCGGGGCACAGGGGTGGGCCGTGTGCACACCTTCAGACACGCACGCTATCTGGATTTCTCAGGGACGTTGATGACAAGAGACATTCAAGAAGAACTGAGGGAGGGGTAGATTCCAGGTGATAAGTTTGGGCAAGATTCCATTCTGCAAACAGACCCGACAAGCGATTCTATTTCTATCTTTGATTAGTTAGATGTACAGCCATTGACATCTGACAGGCAGCATAGTTTAGAACTGTTTTTTGTTCATTGTGCTTTTGTTTGGAAACTAGTCAAACTTAAAATAGTCTCGTTTGTAGGAACCTGAACTTACCTGTTGGACCCAAATGTATATACTCTCTGACGCAGCCACCAATTAATTAGTTAATTATAAGTCGGTCTGTGCACTACGCTGCGGTAAGCATCAAAAAGTGTCTTAGTGCAGATTGTATACAGTTTTGTAGCTTATGAGCAATAGGGACACCACTAGTGAGGACGACCGGATCTTGCGATCGGCTAGACGCCCGATAGCCCACTTGGCCTTAGGACCAGAGGGTGACAGATTTCTGTTCCGCCAGCTTAGGGAGAGGCAGCAGCAGCAGACGAGAGCTAGGGCAGCAGAGGCCAACAGGGCATTCACAAGTGAAGCCACAACTTTCGCAGTCATGGCAACTTCTGCGCAGCAAAGTTCCCAGGCTAGCAGTTCAGGGACCGTAGGGTCAACGGTCGCGCAGACCATGAGTCAGTCCACTGGCGTAATGGCAAGCCAGCCATTAGTGTTGACTCCCGAGGAAGTCACCATACAACGAGCCGCTGATCGCGAGGCACAACTACAAAAGGCTTTAGGAGAGATTAAGGTCGAAAAAGAAAGAATGATTAGAAGAAGAGTCAGGTTGCAGCGGCGACAAGCGGACATTGGTGAGTTAGAGGAGAAGGACCCAGCGGAGTTGGATAATGAAGTGAGGCCCCTGAGGTCGGTCTTGCTAGGGGTAGTAGAGATGCAAGATCAACAGATGGAGATCTTACAAGACATCCAGCAGAGTCTGGCCGTGTTGGTCGGGTGAGCGCAGGTGGCACCATCACTGTCCGGGCCTGGTGTCTGGCCCGTTGTACATACTCCTCCTTTTGTCCCACCGGTGATTGGGGTATCCCCATATACCGCTTCAGCATCGGTTTAGCCTGTCTCTCTGGGTATGCCTTTAACAGGCGGGTTCTCAGCAGGTCCTAGTTTGTAGGTCCCTGTACAGACAGTGTTCTCCCAACCTCCATCTCAGGTTGCCGTAAGTGGGCAGCCTGATGTCTCGCAGCCTGCACAGCCGCAGGGTTCACAGCCCCACCAGATACAGCATCCTGCACCACAGGGTCCACAGTCCGGAATGGTGCAGGTACTGGGACAAAGTCAGTGGGTTCCAAAGACGGCCATCACCGCTCCTGAACCCTTTACCTTTACAGGGGATAAGAGGGGCAAAGACCTCGACACTTGGTTGAGGGCAGTGCTGGTCTACGTCAAGTGCAAACTTACCTTGTCGCACGAGGAAGTGCTTGTGGCTGCCTCCTATTTAGACGGGAGTGTAGCAAGATGGTTGAGTGGTTTAGTGCAGCTCCAGGGGTACGGTCATGACTTTCACGCTTGGGCAGGCACCCAGAAATTGGATGACTTCCTCAAGTTGGTGGAAGACAGGTGGCATGATCCGCAGGAGGCCCAAAAGGCTACTGACGCGATCCTAACATTGCACATGAGGCAGTTTAAGTCAGTGAGAGAGGTCACTGACGCTGTAGAGCGTCTGATCTATGTCCCTGGGGTTCGCTATGACCCCCAGGTTTTACTCACCTCCTACCTGAGATGCTTCCCTATGCCTCTCAGGAACCAGTTGGCAGGTGAGGCCAACATCAACATGCACAACTTCCCGTCGTTTAGCAAGAAGGCCCTAGACCTGGAAGCAAAGATAGGGCATGGTCAGACACCCACGACGGATGGTAGGAAAAAGACACTGCCTCCCAACTGGAAAGTGAAGAGACGCATTATGTTCGTCAGCAACGATGGTTCTACAATCGAGTTGGACGACGAGTTCCAAGCAGCAGCAGGTTCAGAGGCGGGCAGCGTAGAAGCTTCAGGGGGTGGAGTAGTCGCCGCCGTAGCCCAGAAAGGTAAGGCGACCAGTAGACGCCGTGGAGGTTCCCGGTCTAGAGGTCAAGTTGACCCCGATGCTCCTCCATGGGAGAAAGCGGGTCTTAGTGAGGACGTGTGGAGAGACCGGTACACCCGGCAAGCTTGCATTCGTTGTGGCCAATATGGCCATAACCAATTCAAGTGTCGTAACAGAAAGGTGACCGAGAAGATCCCGCCTACGATGGGGCAGGCGTTGGGATCCTCCGCTCCCGTTGGTAGCAATGTGGCCAGCAGTTCTGACACTGCTCCAGGAAACACGTCGGGCCAGTAGGAATGGTAGTTGTTCCTGCTAGAGTCGAGGTGGTGGACACGCCCTCACCATTTCGAGAGATGGCCCAAGCTACTGACTCCATCATCGTCCCGCAAACACATTATGACCCATCGAGCCTCTTTTCATGAATGTGTTTGAATCCTTAGAGGAGCTAGAGGAGAAGTGGTCTAGATTAGACCCACTAGCTTCTGGGATGGCATTGGCCAAAGCCCCTAAGGGAGAGATGTTCGTCGGCGAGGTATTCATAGGCGGCGGCAAGGTCGGGGCCTATTATGACACTTGCTCGACTAGGAACTTCATCAGTTGCACGTGCGTTGAGAGGTTGCGCTTACAGGGGCAAGTGCAGCGCCTGAGTCGACCTGTGGAGTCGACCTGTGCCAACAAACAGCGCATGGTAGTCAACGACTACCTCCAGGATGTTGAGTGTTGTTTTCCGTACGCGGGAGGGGAATTGAGACATCACGTCTCGTTCCTAGTGAGCGATGATCTCCCTATGGATATCTTGTTAGGTATGTACTACCTCTCTGTGGCACAGCCCCAGTTTGACTGGGACCGAAAAGTGGTCAAACACACTTTGCCAAATGGAGGGACCGCCAGATTACGTACGTTCAAAGCTAGTAGTCTGATCGAGTCCCACGGATGCATGTGTGTGGCCGCGTTCTATAATTATTATAAGCAAAATCCAGAGGAGGGTATGTATCTAGTCTTTGTCTCTGCAGCAGGTGGGCCGGTGAAAATGTCGTTGGAGATAAGGGAGTAGTTGCCAAGTACCCTGATCTATTTGAAGAGCCTACATGGTTGTTGAGAGGGAGGTCGTCCACACAGTAGAGATTATCCCAGGGTCTAGTATCCCGAAGGGTAGGATCTACATGATGTCTCCAGGCGAGCTTGATGAGCTTCGCCAACAACTCAAGGAACTCGTAGAGAAGGGTTGGATCCGACCGAGTGTTTCTCCTTATGGGTCTCCAGTCCTATTACCGAAGAAGGAAGGAACACTTAGGATGTGCATTGACTATAGGGGCCTCAATGCCATCACTGTCAAGAATAGAGAGCCCCTACCGCGCATCGATGACTTGCTAGATAGAGTGCAAGGGTGCCGGTACTTCAGTAAGACAGATCTGAAGTCCGGGTACAATCAGATTGCAATCCGGCCCGAGGATCAACACAGAACCGCATTTCAGACCAGGTACGGTCTGTACGAGTTTGTGGTGATGGCCTGTGCAATGTTCCTAGCACCTTTCAGCACGCTATGAATCGGATATTTCATGACTACTTGGATAAGTTTGTCATCGCATACCTTGATGATACTTATTTTTAGTGGGACTGTCGAGGAGCATGTAGCGCACTTAGACAAAGTCCTCAGTCTCCTTCGGCAGCACAAGTTCAAGATAAATGGGGAGAAGTTTGAGTTTGGCCGCACCCGTATCTTGTACTTGGGTCATGAGATTTCCGCGGAGGGTTTGAAGCCCGATGACACGAAGGTTGTGACTGGCCGCGTCCTCAGTCTGTGACTGAGATGAGGTCCTTCTTAGGGATGACAGGCTACTACCGCAATTTTGTTCAGAATTACAGCATAGCGGTCATCCCTTTGACGGACCTGACTCGCCTTGACACCCAATGGGAGTGGACAGAGGTGTGAGGCTGCTTTGAGACATCTGAAGCATGTGTTGACACACCATGAGGTCTTGAAACTTCCTGATCCTGACAAACCTTTTGTAGTAACTACAGATGTCAGCTAATATGGCATAGGCGCCGTACTTGCACAGCAGGAGGGGAAGAAGTTGAGACCAGTAGAGTACATGTCCAAAAAGATGCCCTCTAAGAAGTTGGCTAAGTCCACCTATGAGAAGGAGCTCTATGAGATCTACAAGGCGCTCACCCATTGGAGGCACTATCTCCTTGGGAGATTCTTCTATGTCAGGACTGATCATCAGACCCTGAAGTGGATGAGAACCCAGCCTGTGCTCTCCGACGCTATGAAGCGTTGGATTGAAGTCATAGAGCAGTATGACTTTGAGCCCCAGTACATCAAGGGCGAGTACAACAAGGTTGTTGACACGCTGTCGCGTAGACCAGATTTCTCCGGTGCGCTGATCACAGAGTTTGGGCTTGCGGACGATGTTACTCACTCTCTGGTGGAAGCCTACCGCGAGGATCAGTTTATGTCCGAGATCATTCGCAGACTCGAGGCGAATGACAAAATTACTTCTTTCGAGTTTGAGTTGGTCAACGGTCTGCTATTCCTTGAGAAGGCCTGGAATAAACGTTTGTGTGTTCCCAATAGGGAGTTTTTGCGTAGTTTGTTTTTAGGTGAGTGTCATGATGCCACCGGATATTTTGGCTTCAAGAAGACTGCAGCCAATCTGCTGCAGCGGTTCTGGTGGCCCATGATGATGAGAGATGCCAAGCTGTACGTGGAGACTTGTCAGGTCTGTCAAAGAGACAAGCCCTGTACACAGGCCCCTCTTGGGCTCCTCAAGCCCCTTCCGATACCGGAAAGGCCCGGTGAGAGCCTGTCCATGGACTTCATGGACACACTGGTCACCAGCAAGAGTGGAATGAGACACATCTTTGTCATTGGGGATAGGTTTAGTAAGTATGCCAGGTTAGTTGCAATGTCTGAAACAACAAAGACTGAGTACGTCATTAGACTATTGAAGGAGAACTGGGTCAGAGATTTTGGATTACCAAAGTCTATCGTGAGTGACCGAGATGTCAGGTTCACTAGCGAATTGTGGAAGGCTGCAGCTGCAGAACAGGGGACACAGCTGCAGATGACCTCTGGGAACCACCCAGAGGCCAACGGCCAAGCAGAGCAGCTGAATCGCGTTGTACAACACCTGCTGCGGCATTACATCAAGCCCAACCAGGTGGACTGGGATGAGAAGCTTGCTCTCATCACCAGTTTGTGCAACAACGTTGTGCACAACGCCACAGGGGTGAGCCCTAACAGTCTACCACTAACTTTCAAGCCTAGACTGCCCCTGGACTTTCTATTACCTGAGAACCAGCAAACTGCTGCACCGGGTACACTAGAATTTGCTTATCGAGATTAACAAATGGTGCAGCAGGCAGTGGAACAAATGCAGAAAGCACAGGCGGCAATGATAGAGTCTGAGAACAAACACCGCCGCCCGTCCACATTTCAGGTAGGGGAGTCTGGGTCAAGTCCTCAGAACTGGGACAGGAGCACGGAATCTCCCGTAAGCTCAAGCCACAGTACTTTGGACCATGGGAAGTTTTAGATGTCGTTGGGGATGAACCGGATGGTCCTTATCTTGTTCGCATCCCTGGTCACCTACGCACATATCCGGTATTTCACGCCTCAAAGCTTGCACCGTCCAGAGAAACTGATTAGTTTCCCTCTCGTCGCTCTATCATGCCCCCAACCATGGATGGAGAGGTTGACATCGACGACATCGTTGATCATAGGGAGATGCCAGTTCCAAGACCGACAGGCAGAGGACATCCTCCGAAACCGAAGCTGCAGTACAGAATTCGGTTCAGACATCACATGGATCCAAAGGAGGATCGATGGTTCACCAGGGAGGAACTGATGCAGACCGCTTCTGTTACATACTTCAATGAGTATGGGCAGAACCAAAGATCAACCAATGTAGGATGAGCATATATGCAGCGGAAGTCTGATAAACAGACTGATTCACATAGAGTGACTCACATAGCATCACTCCACACACATACAATCGTGAGATGGTGGGGTCTGAGCCATACAAAGAAGGTGCTCAGCCCCGTACACAACATACACAGATGAATGGGGGAGGAGAGACGAAGGAGGTGGGGCAGGTAGACAGCACTGAAAGTCATCGAGATAGAATCTGATAGGTCACCGATATGGTAGTCCAAAATGTCATCCAACAAGATCAAAATGTCGAGGACAATAGGTCACCAATGTCGGAG
>BFEA01000034.1:43092-67736 GCA_003427395.1 Chara braunii
AAAAAAAAAAAAAAAAAAAAAAAAAAAAAAAAAAAAAAAAGAAGTTTGATATCTGTTTTCTGTTTGAACTCCTTGAGTTTTGTTTTCGTCTTATCCCATTGGCTTCTGATTTCTGTTTGGACAAACTGTTGGATTATTTCTGCCATTTCTTGACTTTCTATTTTCACTCCTTCCATTTCATTGATGCATCTTTTGTGCCACAACGCCCACAAGACCGCTTTCCTTCCCAAATGAAAGAAATTCTGTTGAAATTTAGATAGCTCGATCAACAGAGGGTTTCAATACCCCAAAAGAATTACCCTCCAATCCCACGGCCATTCCATGCCTGTTAACCTTTGCCACACATAGTCCCACCGACGCCACAGTAAAATGGAACCCGGGTATTGCAGAAAAATATGTTCAATTGTTTCTCTGATTTTCCTTTTGGGAAAAGCCTGTACACAGGAGTTGCACCACGGTAATGCCACTCCCTTTTGTTCTAATGTGGAGTGGTCTATTAGCCAGTCATTTGTTGGCAAACACCTGTGCATTATCTGCCATTGCAAAGATGCAAACTTGGCCGACCTTTCTCTGAATTTTTGACACAACCTAACTGGTTTGAGCAAATTTTCATAGATGTTCAGGTGCCTTTGCCATCTGTCCTGTACAATCTCTGGGACCATTATCTTGGGACACAATAGTCTATAAGTCGCCTTAACTGACAAGGATTGCAGTCTCAGGGGTATGCATCTCCTATTTGAACGCCATATCCAGTCAGTAGGATCCAGGGGGAGGTCCGGAATAGGATGATGGGGAAGGAACACTATCCATTCCCTTGTTGTTGTGACATATAAAGTCCTCACCCTGTACATTACATCAAAGGAAATAACCTTACCACATCCTAATCTCTTTTAGCGATTCTGTTGCCTTTATGGGTCTTAAAAATATTCACAAGGGCTCCCTCCTCATGCACGTCTAGTATTTGTCCTACTTTCTTGGAATCATCTTGTTGGTTTATGCACACCCAGTCTGCCACTCGAAACACTAGGCCTTTCTTTAAAACAATTATCCAGGCCAAGGGAATGGCTGAAAGGATTTCATCCAACTTGTCCAGAAGTTTATGTGCATACTTAATTTCTTTCTTGAGTTTCTTCACTATCTTCCAGTTTTGTTTTCGAGATTCCATAGGTCTTTGATTTATTTTTAACCCACGTGGACCACGGAGACTCCGAGCTTATGAAGACCCTCCCATTTTGATCCGTGATCCATTGATTACCAAACAATGGTTGGAGTAGGACTTCCTCATATCTTGTCGGCAGAGATTTATTGGGTAAAGGCAACTCACGTCAGTATTTCAGTAAACAAGACCAGAAACCATCCAGACTGAGGTCTCTCTTAACCACACCTCTTGTCCCTGACTCGGCAGACTGTGCCTAAGGACGAGGAATGGTCCAATACCTATCTTCTACCCATGTAAGAGAGTGCACTTCCTTAGTATTTTGGGGGGCCAATCTACGAATTTGCTTCAGGGTCAGTTCTTGCCATGGAAGATCCGTTGCTAAAATTAAGCGCTTCAATATTTGAAGTGACAAGGTCTTGCATTGAATTTTTGGGTCAATAAGCCCCAAACCTCCTTTGATTTTGGGCTGGATTAATGTCTGTCAGGCAACCCTTGGAATTACATGTGGCGACTCATGATCCCCTCGCCATAAAAAAGTTGTAAGTTGCCTTTGTAATTCCTTTGTTGCTTTCTTACTAAGTGTGTCCACAGAATTGCTTTATACCAAATTGAAGTTAAAACTGCATTATTGATTATTAAAGTTCTGCCAAATATTGATGTATATCTATTCTGTCACAGATTCATTTTTTCTAATGCTCGTGAGAAAATTCATAAATCGTTCGAGTAAGGTTTCCCTTGAGCTGTGAGAATCACTCCTAATACCCTGATAGGAGTCTCTAGAGGTAACCATTTAATCCTAGGGAGCTCTGATGGTCTATCTCGTTGAGAATGAATCCACCATCCCTGCATTTTGTTACCCTAGTTTACTAACATATCTAAGAGATTAGAGAATTTGTTCATTATTGTCTTAATTTCCTTAAAATTAGTCGAAGAAGTCTCTATCATAATGGTTAAATCGTCGACGAACATAGAGTAGATGGGAATTGCTTCCTCTGGTATGTTGGCGATCCGCAGACGTTGAAGATTGCAGTTTTCCTTAAGATTAGCCCCTAAAGCTTCCATAATAATTCCAAAAAGAAAGGGGGTTAAAGAGTCTCCTTGTCTTACTGATCTTTGAAGAGGAATCTCAGGGGAAGATAAACCATTGACCTGGACCCGTGTGGTGGCATTGGAATGGAGTATTTGTACCCACCTTCTTATCCCAGGTCCGAAATCTAGCTTAGCTAAACAAGCATCCAGGAGATGTCAATCCACATGGTCATATGCTTTTTCAAAATATATGAAAATAAACGCCGCATTGTGCTTATTCTTCCTAGATAGCTTATTCATTTCATTGACTAGCAGAAAATTGTTTTGTATGTTTCTCCCGTGAATAAATCCAGTTTGAGAAGGATGGATTATGTTTGTCATCACTGGAATGAACCTATTAGCAATAGCTTTAGCTAGCATTTTTTAAACCACTGTTAGAAGGGTGATTGGTCTATAATTTCTTATATTGGTTTTTTTCTCTTTTTTTTATAATAATGTTAGGACTCTTTGTTCCACATTTTTCCCCATAGTTTTTGAATCCTGGATCTGATTATAGTATTCCATAAGGTCCTCTGCCATTGAATCCCACATGACCTCTCATAATTCTTTCGGAAAATCATCTACCCCTGGGGTTTTGTCCTCGTCCATTTGCAGAAGGGTTGTCCAGATTTCCTCCTTGTTGATAGGTTTTTTAATTTTCTCCTTTTGTTCCTGAGTTAAATGTTGTGTTGGGGTTCAAGGAAACTCTGCGTCTCTTGATCTGCTATTTTGGAATGCACCGTGGATGTGTAAAGCTTTTTTAAAAAGTTACAGGCTACTTTTAGGCTACTTGCCGACGAGACCGGCTCAAGGTAAGGAGACGTAGAAGGATCTATTAATGCTTCTATTTTTGTCCTTCTAACCCTGGCTTGTGCTAGTGAAAAAAAAAGAGGAATCCATTTATCCTTCTGACTAATGTTTGGATAGTTTGCTCCTAATAAGGTAACCTTGCCATCGATTTTGGGCAATAGTAAGCAATTGCTTTCTAAAGTCCTAAATATTTGCCGATCGTAGAGGTGATTCCAGAGTTTCTTGTTTTTTATAATGTAATATTTTTTTCTGAATTTTCATTTCTTTGTCATGCTTTTGTTTAGCTATTAATTTTGAAAATTCATTACATTTTTTGGCTAAGAAAATCAGCCCATTGTTGAACCATGATATGTAAGATTCATGTTTGTCTTTGGTGGTTTGCCAAAACATTCATACCTCCTTAATGTAAGATCTGAAATCTAGTCTCATTAAAAGGGACGAATTAAGTTTGTAAAAACTCCTTCCACGATCCAATTTCTTCGTGAAGGTCAGTAAAATGACACACATCTTGTGGTCAGCTCCTGGCCATGGACTTTGATGAAAAATGTTGACCCCTACTAGCGCATGATCCAGGTCCTCTGACATAAGTATCAAATTTATTCTAGATCTAGACTGGTGGGGGGTGTCTGGGTTTCTGATAGAGGTAAAAATGCGTTCCTGTGAAGAAAAAAAATCGGTAAGTGTCATAAAGGTTCTCAGCTTCGCATAGTTGATGAATGATCATTTCGTCGTCCTCTATGTAAGCTAGGCATGGAGAGGGGATCTTCCACCTGTCTAGCCATCTGTCCGGGGCCGCATTGAAATCCCCTGCAACTATGATTGGGATCCTATTTGGAATATAATTACAGATGTCATGGAAGAACTGTTTCCGCTCGTGTACATCATTAGGCCCATATATATTGAGCATGCATACTACCTCTACTTCCATCATTACCAGTGTAGAGACCCATCTACAATTTTCTTGGTCAGCCTCCCAATGAATTATGTCTGCCTTGGAGTTCGGAGGGACCCATATGGCTACACCTGCTAAACCATTACGCGTTACATAGGCTTGATATTTTTGATGAGGCCAGACTAAGTTATGTACCCTGTTGTGAGTAGGGGAATTCGTGAGATGAGTCTCCTGAATGCATATCACGTCCGCCCACAATCTTCCTCTTACTCCTTTAAGTTGTTTTATGATTGTTCTGCGTTTAACCGCATCTGTTGTAGCTAGGCCATTGACATTAAGTGACCTTAGGTCTAGATCCGCTGACTAGGTGGCTCGTTGCTTGGATGGATTCTTACCATAGAAGGCTTGTAACGCTTCCATCCTTTTCTAAGCAGGAACATCACACATGAGACTATAGTCTCACCCAACCTCCTCCATCAGTATTTTGATGGAGGAGGCTGGGTGAGACTGTAGTCTCATGTGTGATGTTCCTGCTTAGAAAAGGATGAAAGCGTTACAAGTCTTCTATGGTAAGAATCCATCCAGGCAATGAGTCACCCAGTCAACGGATCTAGACCTAAGGTCACTTAATGTCAATGGCCTGGCTACAGCAGATGCGCTTAAGCGCAGAGCAATAATAGAGCAGCTTAAAGGAGTAGGAGGAAGATTGTGGTTGGACGTGATATGCATTAAGGAGACTCAGACTGAAACAGTTAGCAGAATGGTTAATTAAAACTCTCAAGGCCCGCTTTGGGGAGGGAACGGTTGAATTCTAGGACACCTCATACGTTCAACTTTTCAACTTACTAAGTAGTAGTCCCAGCCTTAATCAAATTTTGGAACAAGGGCTACCCGAAGGAGCATGTTGGTCGATAGTGAGTCAACGAATTTTTGGTATAGTGGCGGAAAGGTTTCAACCCCCGGTCCCTGCAGAAAAGGAGGAACCTAGAAAGGAAAATAGCTCCTCGATTGAAGACACTAGGTTGACACAAGCAGAGGATATAACGAAGGAATGTGAAAAATCGGTGTCTCAGGAGACGAAGGAGGGTACCAATGGGGACTTTCCTAAAACACAAGGGGGAGAAGAGAGCATAGCGATGAAGGAGATAAGTAGGGAGGAGCAGTGCGCCTCTTCTCCTAATATTCAAGAGGAGGAGGGTACTAAAGGAAAAGGGGAAACAACGGAGGAGGAAATGATTACGACCCCAAACTCTACATGTGCCCAACAAAAGAAAGAATCGAAAAAGGTAAGAGTTGTTCCTCGGTTCCCATGAGAAAAGATAGTATAGACCCGGGCAAGAGAAAGAAAATGAGACACATAGTAGAAAAGGGAAAAGTAATTGGATTACTGTCTCCCAAGGGTAATTTGGTAATTCCGGTCCGGAAAAAAAAGGGAAAATGAGAAATAGGTCTCTCCCCGATAGGACAAGACCAATATGGGGGTGTGACATTAAGAGGTTGGACGACATATGTGGAACACCTAAGCCAAGGAGATAAGACTTTCAAAAGGGATATGCGCGATTTTTTGTCCAAACATTTTGATCTGGGACCTCAGGCGACACTCACATTAATAGGGGACCATGCCAAGATGGCTAGACTGGACACCTTTGTGAGATTTGAGGAAAACAAGGAATCTGGACTTAAGTGGTACTCTCATACGACATTGTTGGAATTGCAGCAACTTAAGATAATAGCTAATGTCGTATGGCCAATAGCTGAGGTTTCTTCCTTCCTCTGCTCTATTTTGCTACCCTACTAATCATGTGTTTGCATTTTTTTTTATTTTTTTTTTTTTAAGCCCAGGTTGTTGTAAGCGTGAGATACTAGACCGATGGCAGTCACCCACAGTACTCGGCCACTCAGTTGTCAAGTTGAACCCTTCTGAAGACCCCACCCACTTTTCCTCTTGCATTTGTTCTTTCCTTTATAAAAAAAAAAGGAAAAAAAAAAAAAGAAAGTCAAGGGTGTTATAGAGGTCGGTTACTAGGCACACATTGATCGCTAGGAGCGGTCAACCATCGTTGTCCTGAGGGAACGAGGCTTACCTTCCCATCCCATCCTCACGTCAATACTCCTAGCGCACCCCCTATCTCTACTATCCTACCTCAGTGTGACCAGCACTCAGGACCATTCCCCTATCGAGGGGAACTTGGACCGAACAGCAGTGACAGGCACCAGAGCTAGCCATGACCCAGCCATGGTGGAAAAGGAATCGAACGAGCCTCGTCTCACTGGAACTTCGGGCGCCAGGCCCAAGCAATCTCCTACTAGCCCCTAACTTAACCAACTGGTAACTCACGCCCTCCACTCAATTCGGACGAACCAGTGACTCACGCCCTCTACTTGCCCACCACAGCCCTAGTCTGCTTCACGCAGTCTAGCTGATTTTAAGGGGGGTACTTAGTCATCGAAACAGCTATCATCCCTGTTAGAAGAAGGTTGTTACTTTACCTTTTAAAGCTCTTTGTTGCCCCTTCATTGAGAGGCCAGATTTGCAGTTTGTACGAAAGAGATGCAAGCACCGCATCATTAATGGTCAGGGGTCTCCCAAACAACGAGGTATATTTCCCCTTCCAATTAGATTGTTCGGCGCACATCGAGGCCAAGATCTGTTCGTTGTTGGAGGGCGGTCGGTCGTTTGCTATCAGGGATACGCCAAGCACACAGACATGAGCTTCGAAGGGGAGCCATTTCATTTGTGGCGATTTCGACGGTTTTCTCCCTCGGTAGTGGACCCACCATCCTAACGTTTTATTCCCCCAGTTAACAACTATATCCGAGAGGTTACAAAATTTGGCCATTAACTTTAGGATTTCCTCCATATTCTTATACGTTGCCCACATCGTGATGGTCAGGTCATCAGCAAAGAGGGAGCACACCGGGATAAGCTCCTCTGGAATGTTGGTGACAGTGTGACCTCACATCGCATGCATGACCCACCACTCAGGGGCCCGGGGGATGAAAGCCAAAAGGGTGTTTTTTTTTTTCTTTGCCCGATTCTCCAGTGACAAGTTAGCATGCATCCTCTTATACATTTTCATCTAGAGGCATTTGTGATATGTAGTAAGCATGTTCCTTCAGACCTGGTCATTTAATGACCGGCAAAAGTTAGAGTAACAACTCATTGTCTTCTTATACCTTTGTGCCAGAGACGATGTGTAAATCATCTCCCATGTTTTTGGCTGATATGCGATATGAAAACAAAAACGTACATGCCCGAGGTAATACTCTTTTATAAGTCGCTAAGGTTGGCACGCGTTTTTTTGTATCATCAATCAGATGTCGACAATTGGAAAGCAGAAAAATAAGAATGTGGATCGTTCTTATCATTTATTTGCACACCTATTAGAATGGTGACATCTTATCAAGCGGGTTGAAAGTAATTTGAACCATGAACACATAACACATCCGTGAATAAATGGAGCGGCAATTGAGGTCATTTATACTTCTTTATCCAGATACATGGGCTAATCAAAGTAGTGATAATAACTACACTTGTGTATCAACATCATGCACCTTCCAAGAGGTAGCCTCCCTCTATGTTGTCCTTTACATTAACTATAACTGATGTAACAAAAGATCCACCTTGTGTCTCCGGGCAGCGCACAACTAAAAGTTTAAGTAGTAAGTGTGCACTATCAAAGTTGAGCATGAACATGCATTGTCATTGACTGTTGAAACTTTTCACAAAAACATTTTGTACATTAGTTTTTTTTGGATGATAATTAGTCCATTTTTTTTCTTTCCGCTGCTTTTTTTGTTATTTTTGTTTGTTGTCATATATCTAGTTCGAGAACTAAGGTCATCAGTGGGAACGAATAAGGAAAACCAGGAAATAAAATAAATCATCACGACAGAGGTGTGGACCAACATAAGTGTTTGGAGTAGTTTAGTTTGATTGTCAAGCCACATAAAAACTTATTATAGAAATATATGAATATGATAGCAGACATACATCTATGAAAATTTGTCGAAAGGAATAGAAACAGATATTTGGTGAGAAAACTATCGAACTCTCTCTTACATGGCTTTGGAGTCTATATTTAAAAACCCGGACAAAATTTGTGTTTTCACTTCTCCAAACTACCATACTAGAGCAATGCTGGCCAAATAGAAAACATTATTGAATGGTAAAGCACAATTGTTTTAGTTGATGCAACAACTCTCGATACACCGGAGCAATCAACAAGTATCGAAGATTAATTTATGAACGCATTCATCTTATATTTTGCTTTCTCAAAATAACCTTCGATCCCATTTTTTAAGGAAGGAAAAATTTAGGCAAAAAGTTATTTGATGAAATTCATGCTCCTTCCCAAGTTGACATTTTTTTATGACCGTGAGTCAATCCGAAACACAAAGATCTGACAAACAAAAAGGAACATGAACGTGTTATGACAAAATCACAACTTCACATGGTAGACTTGCATACAATTTCACTTACAACATGGGGTGTCTTCCCATATATTTTGAAGAAGTTCTCTCATATTACTTCAAGTCTAATAAATATCTATGTAATCATGATGAAGTTCATTGAGATTGGGTCATACGACATCAAACCATACATTCCAATAAACAACATGATGTTAAAAATACACTTTAAAATACATGTGCATGTCGTAGACTCATCGAGAAAGCGCTCGAGGAGAGTAACAAACGGCCCCTAACAAGGGCAAAAAACACTATCAGTATTATGCCTAAGATTTTTAAAATATATCAAATACCTTGAATCCCAAAAGAATTTTGGAAGTGCTCTCGCTCAATGGATCAAAGGTGTAGATACGGAAATTGAAAACCATATTATAAAGGTGGAAATGAGGAATTGCACTTGGAACTAACCCTGATATTAAAGCAAGGCAAGGAGACCCAATAACTTCTTACCTCGTCATAATTGTGATGGAGATTTTGCCATCAAACATCAGAAAGTATAAGGACTGACACTCTTTGTTTTAAACTCACTCCTCAATTTGTTAAACTCATATCCATTGAGGAAAGTAACGGAATAATACGACTTCGATATAGGTACCCATTTTGTGATGATGCTTATCAATTCTTCAATAATGTGTTACACAAAAATCCTCACTTTTTCATACAAGGCTATCTCAAATAGCAAAGCACTTTTTATAATAACTTCAATTTTTTTTCTCTCCTTCTCAATATGTGCGAAGTAGCACCATTGTCTCCTCTCTCTCTTTCATTCTTTCTTAAGAGTCCTTTTAATACTGTCATAGCCAATCTTGCTTGAACCACGAGTACCTTACCTAGTTATTGAAGTCGAGCGTGGAAATTCCCAGCACACAATTATAAAAAAAAAAAACAACGCGCAGGGCTCATGTTGGTTGACACTGCTAGGCATTTTTGTCTGGTACCCCAACCCCCGAAAGTTGTCGTCATATCCAAGTCAAATGACAACTATCGAGAATCACACATACTAGCATGACAGAGGGATCGAACCAGCTTAAGAGGCAAAAAATGAGACTCGAGGTCTAAAAGGATGATGGTTTTTTATCATCGGCATCGACAAAGAAATTTATAATTAATTGATTCAAGGGAAACGTTTTTTTGACAGCTCGAACATAACGAGACTTATGATAGATTATGAGAACTTCACATCCAGTTGGGATAACAAGATAAGAGAAAGAGGGCTAAAAATATTCTCAACAACCTCATTAGGTCAGACAATCAGAGAGTTCCTAGAGGAGAATAAAGATTGTAATGGCCTCTTGAAAACAATGTAATGATAGATTATGTCACCAACTTTTCTACCTTTGTTGAATATAGGTAGTTGCGGGCAAGAACTTTGCAAGCTATATGAATTTTCTAAAGTGATTCAAAACTATGTTGAAAAGGGTCCCAAACATAGGGACTATATCATGACAAAAACATTCCTTGAACATTGTTCCAATATGACGAAGACAAGGTATGGTCTCCATATCACGGTCAGTCGTTGTTTCTTGAAACAAGTGAGGTAGATTTTGTACTCCTGAAGGCAATCAGGCGAGGGTTTAAAGGTTAAGGTTACTACAAAAGATCAAATGAAAAAATAATTTTTTTTTATGATGGGCTAAGCGATATTGGTGGCATTCAGTATCAAGCTATTGAGATCGTCATAGTGACAATCTTCTTGTAAACATTTTAAGCTCAAATGTGAAGTTTGTTGGTGCCTCTTGAGTCACCTGGGCCAAGGAAAAAAAAATAGATTTCAGATGTGAGTTGGTCAATGACAAGTGTAACTACTGCATGGAGCTAGGGTTCTACAATTAGCCAGGCGAGACTTGATCGGGAACGACTTCTGGATCAGAGTTTTTCGTGCGTGGTGCCAACTCCCCCTGCCAGACAAAAAAAGGCCGTTCAGGTGGGAGGAGGTGGCGACACAACCACTCTTCGGGAATATACACATCACTGATCGGTACGGGAGGGTATACCGCAGTTCGGACCCCCGTGGAACATCTGGTCAAAAGAGGGGTGATAAGAATCAGGGATACATGGGACGTGGAGGAAAAGAATTGACAAACATAATAAAAGTTGAAACCTCTTTTCAAACGTTGCCATCAAGTGAGGAAGAACTTGGAGGAATTGATTTTTTTCGTACCCTTCGATTGGGTGCGCATCCTGGCATGATCCTGCACAAAGGACCGTGTCTATAAGAAGGAGGCTGAGTGGCTATCCCAGTTGATTCAGAAAGCGTGGAGAATGTGGTGGTGGTATACAAACAGGAAGCACTGATGAATCTCTTTCATCGGGAAGATGACAATAGGTTAACAGAGGTATCACCCTGATGTGCTGAGATGGTGGAAAAAGACAGATTTGCACCACATTCAGGTACTCTATTCGTAGGAGGACAGGTTCATTTTCCTTCTTGAAACCCCGTTTGCTAAACTCTTTTTCGATCCGGAGGAATGGCAATGGAATCCGACAAGTAAAACGGGGGTAAACAAAACTTTATTTACCTTGTCAGTGAAATTTGCCTACCGCTTCCTGAGAACAAGGATAAATGTGAAAGACATTGTGAGAGAGCGATGACTAACCCGTGTGAATGTGGGAAGAGACGCAATTCGACCCATTCGATGGTTTAAGGCTACGAGATCCAAACGGCAAAATTGGTCTTGCTGCAGTGGCAGATAGAGCACAAACAATTGACTAATAGACCAAACCTACTTAGAACAAAAGGGCTTAGCGTTGCCATGATGTCACTCCTGTTTGGCCTCCTTTCCTCATCGTAAGATTGTTGAAACCATAGAGCACATCTTTTTGCAATGCCCGTGGGCGATTCTGACATGACGCTGGTGGGATAGGATCTGGCGACAGCTTGACACTACATCCACATGGCCATGGGATTGGAGAGCCCTCTTATGTGAAGTCTGGTCTTCTCCCACGGACTGTCCCTTTGAAAATAATATGTTCAGGACGGGGGGGAGAGCTGTCATTTGGGCACTTTGGCGAAAAAGGTGCATACACACGATTGAAGGAGTTAGAATAGAGGGGGAAGAGGTCACCGAAATGGTTAAGCAATATATTCAGGAAGAAATCATGGCTTAGTGGCAAAGTGTGAAAGCAAAACTAAATATGTTTCAAATGAAAAAAAACATAATGTAAGTCATCAAACAATTTTTCAGGGAATGGTTGCGGAGGGATGGCAGGATAACCCACATTCATTGGGAGGGAGGATAGTCTCTGGAAGGGGGTGACGACGTGCTCAAAAGGGGCTATGGTATCTGCTTTAAAGACTGGACCAAGGTAGATGTGGTGGTTCCTTCGGGTCCTCCTTCTGATTTCCCCGATCTCTTTCCAGCCCATGACCTCTCCATCGTGAATCTACAATAGTATGAAGCGGTGTAGGCTTTACCTGCTTTGTCAATCCCCCGGTTTCAGGGTAATCAATGCAGGCAGGATAGCAGTGAGTTCAGTTGTTCAGGGATTTTCAGTAGGTAGTCCAATAGGAAAGTAAGTACAACTTTGGGGTATATCATGATAGCAGATCTGCAAGAGAGCATCTCTATCTCTGTATACCAAGAATGATGATAATGTTCAGGGATGTTGGACCCAGTTTCCAGCAGGCGCTGCTCCCCACCAATAAATGGAGCCTCTTGAGAATGATAGGGGTGCCTGCTCTTATCAGCACCTCTAGCATCCACCCGGGAAAAAAAAAAAAAAAAAAAAAAAACCTCGACTACAACATCGTAGAAAGTTAGTGCTCCATGACACTTAAAGGACTGTCTCTTATACACATCTAGATGTGTATAAGAGACAGGACTACAACATCGTAGAAAGTTAGTGCTCCATGACACTTAAAGGATATGTATCGAGGCCCAACAAAGAGTGTGCATTGGAACCTGTGCGAAGTGATGACAAAAGTTGTTTCACACTAAATGAACTTAATTTTACCTTACAAAAAAAAAAAAAGTGGCGGAGGACATACAATGCAAAAAATAATGGTCAAACCAATTACAGTTAATAACATTGTGACAATAATGGAAGGAGAAGGGTGTGAGGAGATGAACATAACAATTAGACAACAAACAATGAAAAAAAATCAAAAAATTGAGAGTAAAAGAATCAAGTTGAAGGGATGAAAATTGGATTATCAATGAAGCAGAAAGTACTAGATAAAGGAATAAAACTTTACAGAAAAATGATGCGACCATTGAGAAAAGCAGAGCAACCGCTAAAAAAAGGTACCGAAATTCTCATTCTTAATATGTCAAAGATGGACAAGGGATTTATTAAACTACTATGGACCTTGGTGTCATTTTGTTTATAGGCAATGCTGCAAATGAGTCCTTGTCTTATGAAAAGGTTGCAACACTTGTTTACACGAAAGAGAGTAGAGGGTTGAGGAGTTAAGGATAAGAATGGGGAGATAATATGAATGACACTAAATGACGAGGCAATTAGTAGAGAGGTCGTTATACGTAAGCATTTCTTAGAAACAATGTGTGAACCACGCTTCCTAGAAGGATTCAAATCGGGTTCTAACAAAATCCAGTAGTCACTTTCGGACCGTAAAGGGAGCAAGTGCGTAGGTCATTATGCTTGAGAGTGATAAAAATTGAAATACATGTTAATCCCTGGGGAGAAAAATTCATATTCATAAGAGAAACATTCACATAAGCTATCGGTTAAGGATAAAAGGCAAAAACACGGTGTTCGAGGCAATACACCATATCTAGGGATGATGTGCAAATGCCTCATTTTAAGAAAATAATGTTTGTCTTTGTCACAATACATAATAATCGTTGTCGGTGCGAATACCCTTACAAGGGTATCCGCCCTGGTTTTCGCAAATGACAAAAAATAAGTTCAGTTTAAAGTTTAAGTACACTGTGTGAGTCGCGGCAGTGTATGTGGTTTACATTGACTAAATGGTTGACTAGAGTAGAGAGTGTGTGGGCGCTCAGACTGAAGGTCCGCGTGATCTTTCTTCGTATTGATGACTGTGAAGCCGGCGCGGTTGCCGGATAATTTTTTTTTTTGATTAAACTAGAATTAAAAAGATTATGTCTCTTAACCGGTGCGCTTGTCATGGACCTGTACATACATGCAGAGGACGACATCGACGACAACGTGATTTTTGAAAACGTTTCGGTAGATCTGCGCGCCTCGCAGTATGTGTTTATTTAGGTGTCCGTCAAAACTAGACTCAGCCTTGGGCCTAGCACTATTGGTTACGGTGTTGGACTTTTATTTGGGAGGTTAATGGATCGAGGCCGAAGAGCGATGACGCGCGAGTATCGAAGTAGCACGAAGGGACCGAGAGGTTGAGGGTCCGGCGAGGCTATCTCTCATGGTTTTGTTGCCGTGGGGCCGGAGCTTTTCGTCACCTTCGTGATTATTATTTCATCATATTATTATTATTATTATTATTATTATTATTGTTGTTGTTGTTTTTGTTTCTGTTATTTATAAGTCGGGTGCGACACCGGGGCTAATGGTGGTCAACGCGCATGCCAAAACCGGTGGGTGATCAGTCCTCGAGATGGGAGGGCTCGAATGGCGCGTGCCTTTGTGGTTGCGCGGCCCACCAACCAATCTGCTATGAGAAGATTGAATGTGAGCATGCTCGTTGGGACCCGGAAAATGGTGGATTGTCCCTGGGCGCAGTGACTCGATAGCAGTCCAGGGCGCTGTTGAGAAACCGTAGCGGCGCCGCGACAAGCTGCGGATTGCGGGGAACCCCTTTTCACTTCAGTCTTCAAAGTTCCACGTGAATATTTGCTACTACCACCAGGATCTGTACCAGGGCCGCTACACTTAGCTCGTGTTACCACAGACCTTGAGCCCTGCCACTAGCTGCAGCGTCCGAGCTGTGCACTGCAATGCCATGCTGGCCGAGGCTGATTGATTCATCAGGTGAGTGTTGCACACTCCTTAGTGGGATTCCGTGTTCATAACGACCGGCCTGCTGCCTGTGGAGGTTGACGCCCGGACGGTTCGAGTTAGTGTGCAGGTCGGTATTGGCGGGGAGGCAGGTGAACGGGAGAGCGGAGCGCCAGGGAGCGAGGAAGTGACAGGCAGCGTAGGGACAGAAAAAGAAAAAGGGATGGAGCTAGACGGGGGTCATGCCAGGTGCATGCAGAGAAGGGGGGTGGGTTATGGCGGAAGCAGGCAGGAGTGAGTGGAAGCAGAAAGTGAAGATCGTACATGTTCCTCGATGGAAACGGGTGAATGAAGGCTCATTTCCAATGTTTTATGATAGGGCGAGGTGAATAACGGGGTTAGTTTTGCTATAGGATTAGTAAAATGAGGGTTAGATAAGAAAGTGATTGCACGGAGAGTGTCGGGAAGGACGACGAACATGAGTGAAATTAGTTTACTTGGCCGTTTCTCGACCGTTTTCCACAAACAAAGATGCAAACCCGGGGTTCTTGGACCAAGCGAGTTTAGTAGTAGTATTAGTTTTGGCAATGGATTAGTAGACAGGGAGGTAGGAGAGAAAGTGGTCGTGTGGAGGTAGTATGAAGGTGGCTATGGCAGAGGTCAAAGGTGTGTGCCCCGCTCGTTCTCAGTGGAAACGAACGGGGGAAGATGGTAGATAGGGGTTTTTAACCCCGAGCGAATGCGAATCCATGGTTAGGTTTAGCAAAGAATAGGCAGGGATGAAGCTGAAGAGGAATAATGATGCGCGGAGGTATCGGGGCGTGCTGGATATGCCAGGAATGGTTGTGTAGCTCGCACATTTCCCGAGGAAAACGAGCGAAGGGGAAATCGAAGTGGGGATTCTTGGTTATGGCATATCCAATAGGAATGACATAATTGAGATTTAGTGGTTAGTTTTTTTTTGGGCGTGGATTGAAGGTTGCGCCCGAAAGGAGGAGTGTTAAGGCATGTGCATCTTCCCGCAGTATAACGGGAGATTCATGTGTATTTTGTATATTCAATAAGTAGTGGAATAAGACCGTGATAGTGCACATTCCCCTGATGTCACGACCACCGTCTCAATCCTGGTGAGCCTTGCCTCGCTGCTCATTGATGAAGCCGTCGTCCCCATCCGTTGTAGCTCAGGTGGCCATAGTATTCGTTACGATTGGGCTGACCGATACAGTACAGGGACCGTGCTGTCTGCTATGCTCAACGCTACGGTTGGGGTGCATGTCATGATCGACCTAGGCTAAGCCCGACACACAGATGTCCACTAGTGAGAGAAGAAGTAGATGTGACAGGGGGATTGAGCTCACCTTCTCCAAACAGTGGCACTGCAGGTAGCCGGGGAGCGCAGCAGCATGAAGGATGGTTTTATGCATGAGGAAAGCGGGGTACGTGCATGACCAGTTTTTTCAGGAGGAAGTTCATTCACATTTTTTGCATACTTGGAGAGTGTCGGGGCGCTCGTGGCTCCTGATGGTTAGTTGTTGTGCAACTTTTAGTGTCCTCCCACAGGTACATCAATCGACTCTGGGGTATGGCTCTGAACCCCCCCCTCGCATGCATGGAGCGAGGATTTTGGCCAAACAAGTTAGTAAGAATGGGGAGAAGGAAAGTGTAGAGTCAAGAAGATGAGGGAAATGCTTGAAGGGGAATATCTGAGAGGAAAAGGTTGTAGGATACTTGCCTGCAGCAAGTCGAGGACAGTGGGCACGTGAGTCAACAGAGTGTACAGAGAGGGTGAGGCGGGGATGATGATGTGAGAATACGTACTTGGTCACGACGGTAGTCTGTATAGCCGACATCTGCATACGCGTTCACTGGCGCAACTATCCGTATTTTTGTTCAAAGTCGGCTTCTCAGCCACGCTGCTACCTTACTTAGGAGGAATCGCAAACTGCATTTTGAGCAATAACCTGCGAATTAGAGTCTTGACACCAGTGTGCTGATCGAGACCCGCATCTATTTCAGTTGCTGCTACTGCAGTCAAACGGGCTGCCTCGTTGGCAGTGGTGCAAAGCAAAATAGCAGAGAAAAAGGGGAAATACACTTGCAGTTCAAGAAAGCCGGGACTTTGTGATGTCTGGTTGCTATGACTTATGAGGGCTACTAACCGGAGGGAGAATGGTTGTGAGGCGGCGTTGAGTTGGTGCTGGTTACTGCTGAGTATATTGATTGTACCCTTATTTTTTACTTTCAGTTTGACTTTCAGGACAAAACAGATTAAGTAAAGGAATATTTATGCAAATTCAGTTTCAGTTTTGTTGTTGACTAACTGAAAGCGGATTGTGAAAAGAGATTGCATCTGGGGGAAGGTCTTGTGGAAGCCCATATGACCGGCGGCTGCCTGATCATGGAACTCTACTATTGCCCGGACACGTGATTGTTCAGTGGAGGAAATGCAAATACGGGGCTCTCTGGTGCCCTGTGAACCGTGCCAATACACAAGACCGTTGTCCCCAAGAGAGTAGTTCGGGACAGTCTTGCCACTCCGAAGGGTCGCATGGATGACGCGATAGTTGGGGCAGCGGCGGTACTGAGTGCGAAACTCATCGATCACCGAGTGGTGGACGGTGGTGACCGAGATGGAAGCGAGCTGGATCTGCTCCTGATCGTGGTCATGGCGCCAGGATAGACATCTGCAACCCGATTAGTCTTACCCTTGATGTGCTCAGTGGTGAAACTAAACTCGGATAGGTCACGCCACCAGCGAGCGTGTCGAGGAGTGAGTTTCGGCTTTGTCAGAAAAGCCTGGACAACAGAGTTGTCCGTGCGCACTGTGAATGGTGCCCCGTGCAGGTAGTGACGTCAGTGCCGAGCAACATAGACTACTGCGAGAACGTCATATTCATCAATAGTGTAGTTTATCTCAGCGGGCAGGAGCTGATGGGAGTAGAAGGCTATCAGACAATCACATGAGCGAGACTCGGCAATGCCATCCTCGTCGATGGTAGGAGAATAGTCAATAGAAGGTTCATCAGTAGCTGGACGAGTAAGCGTCAGGCGCGAAGCAGTGGTAGGGGTAGAGGGTGGGAAGCGAGGAATATGAGGATGAGAGAATCAGGAAAGGAGGGGAAAATTTAAGAAAGCAATGCTCCTACAGCAAAGTCTGACGCATCGGTGGTAAGAATAAAAGGGCGATAAAAATCGGGTAGGTGAAGAACCGGTGCACATGTCACCACCTTCTTGAGGGCGCGAAAGACGTCCTCGTGGAGGGGTGTCCAAGCCCATGGCGGGTTCTTCTGGAGGAGGGTGGACGTAAGGACGTAGGAATACCTAGCATATCCCTGGATGAAATTACTATAGTAGCTAATGAGGCCTAGGAAGTTGCGAAGCTGCTTGGCGGATGTGGGGACGGGCCACTCCGCAATAGCAGTGATCTTCGCGTCATCCATGTGGAGACCCTGGTCAGACACATAGTCTCCTAAGAAATTTACTTTGCGCTGGGCAAAGCGGCACTTGCTCGGCTTGGCGTAGAAGCCATGTCTGCGGAAGCGGTCAAGGACGTCGCGGAGGTGTCTCAGACGCTCCTCAAGGGTACGACTGTAGATCAGGATATCGTCGAGGTAGACGAGAACATACTGCTCCAGGATGTCCCTGAAGCTATCGTTCATCGCCCTCTGGAAGGTAGTGGGTGTGTTGGTGAGGCCGAATGACATCACCGTAAACTCGTCGTGGCTGAAGCGTTATCGGAACGCTGTCTTCGACTGGTCCGCTGCAGCGACGCGGATCTGATGGTAACCGCTATAAAGATCAATCTTCGTAAAGAGGCGGTTGTCTGCTAGGCGGTCGAACAGCTCGTCGGAACGAGGCATGAGGTAGCTATTCTTAACCGTGTAGCAGTTGAGGCCGCGATAGGCGATGTAGAGACGAAAAGTTTCATTCGCTTTGCGAGCAAAGAGGACGGGTGCACCCCACGGGGAGTTACTGGGTTTAATGAAACCCAGTCTCCGAGTCAGGAGCTCCTCAAGCTGACGCTTGAGTTTAGTGGCGTCGGGGATCGAGAATCTGTAGGGTGCCTTGTGGTGAACACGATAGTCAGGCACCAACTGGATGGAGTGCTCGACGTCGCGCATCGGTGGGATGCCGGCGTACGAGAACGACGATGGGAAAACGTTGTCGTGCTCTCGAATGAGGTCACGAACTGCGGGCTCCAGGTCGGCCATATAGCGTGCGAGTTCCTCTGTGTCAGCATCAGCGCGAGACGGCGGGGTGGACTCGACGGACAGCGGAGGGAGGGAAGTAGAGATGGGAGCCATGGAGATAGAAGGAGGATTTGGCTCCAGAGAGATGAGCTCGACGTCGGGACAGGGTGGATCATAGTGCAAGAGATCCGTAACGTTCACCGTAAAGAAAGTGACGTCGTCCTGTCGGATGAAGTGGGCGAACTGCCGAGGCGAGGTGACGGTGATAGTAGGAGATGGTATGGGCACGGAAGGCTCCGGGGGAGGAGGGTCGGGGCGTGGTGTCGCGGTGGTACCTATGAAAAGTACGTGATACGTCTGTTTACACTACGTTTTAAGAACGAGAGTGTTGGTCGCTCAATCGGCCTTGGTGCTGCGGAACCGACGAGACCATGGAGTACCGAGAATGAAATCGTACCCCGTCTCCATCACATCGAAATGTGCAGAGAAGCGGTGGCGACGAGACGCCGGGGGACGATCAGTTGGCTCGAGGGTGAGGAAGAAGGGGAGGTCGGTGACCGTCTGATCGAAGAAGCACTGGGTCTTGTCGTCCCCTAGGGTGACAGAGATGGGAGTCGGAGACCCTGTTGTGGGTAAGCGGGCTTCTTTCACTACACATGGGTGAATGAAGTCGCCCTGAGAACCGGAATCCCACAGCGTTGAGTACACCCTCGTGGAGGTCTCCGGTCGTACTGGAATGATCAGGAGGGTGCGATCAGGGTCAGAGAGGAGGGTGAGAAGGCGACGCAGTGCAGCGACATGGAGGGTGAGTCGCTCCTTACGAGCCTGGAGCATGTTCAAGTCTAGAAGAGAGGACACAACATCCTCGCGAGTCGCAAACTGCTCGCTGCAACGGGTTGAGCGAATGGCTCGACGCGTCGATAGTTGCGGAGGGGTAGGAGGGGAGACGGTAGTCTGCTGAAGCGCAGACGGTACTGCAACAAAGGGTTGTGTACACTCTGTCGGGTCCTGCGATACCTCAACTCCAGTAGCGAGAGGGGCGAACCGCGACGGAGATGTCGGGAATCCAACTACTGAGGAGGGCGCAGGTGTACACTGCACCGTGGCTGGGAGCTAGCTCGGGGATGCAAGGCACCGGGGGGGACTGAGCACGACGCTGGCGGGAAAGGTCAGCGTAGTGGTGGTCGAGGGCGGTGGTGTAAGGGCACCGCGAGGAGGTATGACCGTCCTGGCGGCATTGCAAACACCCACGCCGGCCCAAAATGGTTTCGCGCTCCTGGGCGGAAAGGACACCCCGAGGAGGGACAAAGCCCTGAGGGAGGTCCTGTTGAGGGACCTCGGGGGGCGATGCGCCAGCGTGACCAGGGCGACTGTGTGCCCGAGAGAAGGTGGAGAGGGCGACGTCACGCGCATCGGCCCCCGCGCAAGCGAGGGCCCTCCCGGCCGCGTCACGCAAGAGAAACTTGTGCTTTCAACTTTTTAGAGACAACTCGGGGAAGACACGGTAACCCGCGCCGACCCTTCGCCGCTCCGGTCGAGTGCGCCAGCTGTACATCCCGCGGTCCCCTACGACAGGATTGGTTTCCATGGGGCACAACTTACCTTCCCTAAGGGGTTGTCACCACCCTTAGGGACGTATCCCCACCGAGCTACCGACCCATGTGCGAAAACTTTTATAATGCAATTGCAGACGTAGGTCGGCCGAGGGCGTTTGCTCGTCCGCTGTAGCATAGATACGCATAGTTAAACGCCAAAGTGGACCCGAACGTCGCCCGTCCCTCGGCGCTGATCTCCCAGGAATCAGACCGACGTCGGTCGACTAGGATGTGATATTCCAAGCGTGAGAAAATCTCAATCAATCCTAGTCCCTTCTTTCAAAGGCAATCAAGAGTTAATCAGACAAAACACTTTCATGAGACGATTCAAGTCAACGTAAATTGACTTATCTTATGAAATCGATACAATCATACATGCTACAAAGGTTGACTCGACCTCAAACAACACTTATCAACAAAAGATCAAGGCATGACCTATACACAAGACAATGCTCAAATGGCGTCTGACTAAAGTATCTTCACTCTGTCTGCCAGACGGTTGGCTGCCACGACTTTTTCGACTTGATGAAATGCGTCGCCAAGTTCTTTCATTCCGCCCCATACTGACTGCTAGAAAAGAAACACGGACAAATCCAAATACTCAAGTAGAGCTAGGATGTCATTGCTTTAATGATGACTTCACTACTTTTCTAACTTTGGTGTGAATGTCATCTGCAAGTAATCTGGCCACCACTATGCAAGTCAACGACCGTCTTGAACAATGAAACACTCGATGCCCCATTAAGGTCAAGGATCCACTTTCAAATTTTGTTGCTTGCTTTGTCCTTTTGGGCAATAATTACTCTTTCTGTTCCACGAATGATGAAGTACCAACCTTCGACATAAAGACATTCAAAGCAATGCTCTAGCCATCTTGTCAACTAGCCTGATTGCCCCAGGCTTGCACTTCTTATGATGCAAACCTATCTGCGAAGGTAGTGCCTACTCGCACTCCATCTGTAGCTAGTGAAAACACGAACTGGGCTTCTTATGGCGCCATTTTCCCATTCGTATGTGGCTCCTAAGACGGTCACGAGAAGGGTAAACTACAGCGGTTCTTCTTAACGTGAGCCGCCAAGAACTTAACGCCTTTCGTGAATAACACACGTCCATCCCCTAGGAGGCAGAGAGCGCAAATGGGTAACCGTTACCCGTAACCGACCGCACCCAATTGTAACCGCCAGGTCATGGGTAGGTCTGGGTGCCCCTTTCTGAAGGGGGGGCTGGTTATGGGCAGGCAAATTTGTTTTTTCTGGAGATGACGGGTAGGCACAGTTAGTATTTATGAAGATCACGGGCAAGTAGGGCCAGTCAAACATAAAGCTAAAACCGGTACGGGCAGGTACGGGGGGCAGACAAAAAAAATGGGGGGCGGGTACGGGCGGGTAGAGGATCCACTCGGGTAACCGTGGTTCACTACCCCTTGTATTCCCACCTGCACCCCTCCCAACCCTTCCCCCCCCGCCCTTTCCCACCATCTGAAGTCGTGGGCCCGGTTTTTTTTTTTTTTTTTTCAGTTGCTGCAGGGGTTGCATATGTTGCTGCAGTAGCTGCATTGACATCATTTCCGCAGTTGCTGCAGGGGTTGCATATGCTGTTGCGGCTGCAGATGCACCACATCTGCTGCAGTTGTTCCATTGACATCATTTTTGCAGTTGCTGGAAGGGTTGCATCTGCTGCCGCAGCATCAGATGCACCACATCTGACTATCGCTGCAGTTGCGACAACAGCTGCAGTAACTATTACTGCTGGACCCCGACCACAACTCAAAGGTTGTGAGGGGAGTTAGAGTCGGTTGGGGGGTTTTAGGGGCGGTTAGAACAGTTAGGAGCAGTTAGGGGCAGTTAGGGGAGGGTGGGTAACAAGTGCGGGCGGTTACAGGTAGGTGCATACAATTGTGGGTAGGTGGGGACGGGTACGGCGGAACACGGGTAAGGAAAATTTCGGTTGGGCATGGTACGGGTGGTTAAGACACGGTTTGGGTTCAGTTAGCCATGGTTGGTTAAAAAAAAAAAAAAAACAAGGGCGAGTACGGGCAATTACAGTCTGCAGAGGTTCAGGTATGAGCGGGTATAGGTACCCGGTTTTTTTTTTCGGATCAGTTGGAGGTAGGTAAAGGTGCGGCAGGCCAGGTATACAGTGGTCATGGTTGGTTGGTTTTCGAAAAGTGTGTGGTTAGTTTAGTTACAGGTATTCCTAAAAATCCTGGTTGCGAACTCTGCTAGGAGGTGGTCTGGGATACCCCTCGTCCTCGCCCGAGCGAACCTCGGATCTCAGAAGTCGGGTTGGCTCCACCACGACAGCATGGTATCCCCCCGCCTAAGCGGTCCACTCCGAGTCGTTAACAGGGTCGGCCCCTAAGGCAACGAACCCCCGCCTCAGATGCCTCCTAGGGAAAGGAAATGCACTTATCACAGCAGACGGTCAACTCTTTACCGCCTAACATCAAGGGCGAACCTAGACGATGAAGGGGATCACAGAGAAGAAAAACTTTCAGATGGAATGGCATAGACAAAAAGGGTCATTCGGGAAAGAATGGGTAACCTCGGGAAAAATCTATGTCCAATTGAGTTTCTCCTTCTTTGTGTGATCATTTATTTTCGCGTCGTCAACTAAATTCTTTTTTTTTCCACAACCATCCAAACGAGAGATAGAAGATAACCACCCTGTTCCCCATTTCCATTGACATGATTAATCTTGCCTTTTCAACCACTCTTCTACCTACCTGCACATTAGGACAAACAAACAAATTCAAAAAGAAAACAATGCAACCCACTCTCAAGTCAGACTCTCATTCACACGCGCATGCACACATTTCCTCTGCCTTTTCAATGAACACTCAGAGAACAGGGTCAAGCAAGTGTGGGTTCACACAGGTGTAAAGGGAACTGAGTCAGGTAAACAGGCCTTGAGTGAAGCTAAACCAAAGATAGCAAACGGCCCACTCAAGAAAGCCATATAAACTACACTCCAAATGAGAAGTTCGCCGCAGTAGGCCGTCAGAAAAGTGATCTACACCACTCCCTCAAAGATCACCCACTGACACACAATCCCCTCAGTGTCTCAGTGTTGTCACCACTTGCGACCAGTACCACTATGCGACCACTGTGTCGAGGCGTCGCCGCCGCGATATGCAGACATCACAATGTCAACACCACCTCAAAGCACACCCCCTCGTGACGATACTTCTCAAAATTGTCGTTGCCGCCGCAAGAATCGGACAACACTTTCACACCACTGCTAAAAAAACACCGCTGCTACCGCAAAATTTTGGCGGCACTTTCGCGTCACCGCCAAAAAACACACCCGCCACCGCAAAATTTTGGCAGCGCTTCCGCGTCACCGCTTAGAACGCACTGCCGTTGCCGCAAAAGTTCAACAGCACCTCCGCGTCATTACAAAAAGTGCCGCCATTGCCGCAAAAGTTCAGCAGCACCTCCGCATCATTACAAAAAGTGTCGCCGTTGCCGTGCCGAACGAACAGCACCTCACATGTACTTCTTCAGAAATAGCTGTCACCGTAAAAAAACGGGCAGCACTTCCCCTACGCCGCCTGCTGAAGGCCTGTCGCCAAAGTGCAAAAGGGACAGAGTTTCCCCTGCACCACAAAAAAGTGGTTGCCGACGCCACGCTGTGTGGACAGCACTTCCCCTGCACTTCAAAAATAGTTGCCGCTGCGTACGCCGCGCAACATTTCCCCTTCACACCACTGAGGTGGTGGCTATGGCTGCACTCCACAGCTATGGCCTCCTCTCAACAGTCTTCCCCTTCTCTCTTGCAGACCTCCACTTTAGCTCCACCTCACTCTTCAGCAGCTCCCTCACACCAGCAGCCAGCATTCAACCAAGTAGAATGCCAGCAACACCAGCCACAAATGAATGCTGGCTGGCTGGCCGCTGACTGTTTTATAGCTGGCTGGAGGCTGAGGGCAGCTGCCTTGCCCCAGCCAAAACTCGGATCTGAGCCTGGCCCTTGATCTAGATCGCGATGAAGGGGCAGAAAGTCTGATGTTCCCCTAAGGATACTAAGTTCAGACCTTTGGTAATGCATCTGGCCTTCACGCTTGGCCAGACGCAGCTTACCAAAGGTTGTACAAAGCCTTTTTCAGCAGACTGTTGAATCCAACAGTCTGCTGTCTTATCAAAGTCTAGATGCTTCTAGACCTGCATCTGGACTGAGGCCGCGGTTGGATCCGCGGCCGTTTTTTTTTCCCCCCAAACTTCTTCTTCTTCTTCTTCTTCTTCTTCTTCTTCTTCTTCTTCTTCTCTTTTCTTTTTTTTTTACCCCCTCCATTTATTTATTTTTACAGGGGCAGCCCGCTGTTCAGAACGAACGGCCGCCCCTTCATTTCACAGAGTCGAACTAGAGTAAAGCCCAACAGGGCTTCCTTTCGTATTGCCCCCGCGCCCGTACCCGGACGCCTATGGCGCTAGGTGCAGGTGGCGGTCTGCAGCCCGTTGCTCAACCAACGGGCACATGTAAGTGTCTCTCTCTCTCTCTCTCTCTCTCTCTCTCTCTCTCTCTCTCTCTCTCTCTCTCTCTCTCTCTCTCTCTCTCTCTCTCTCTCTCTCTCT
>BFEA01000034.1:150670-166791 GCA_003427395.1 Chara braunii
CCATTTCTCCCATCCCATTGGCTATTTCAATGACCGACCCACCGGCCTTTTCCATCTCTCTCATCCCATTGGCTATTTCAATGACCGACCCACCGACCTTTTCCATTTCTCTCATCCCATTGGCTATTTCAGTGACCGACCCACCGGCCTTTTCCATTTCTTATTGCTCATTCCAGCTCATCCTCAATCAACCTTTCTCAATCAAATATGCAGGGGACCCAGTGCCTATTTCAAAAGGAATGACCCTTGTTAGGGGCCATTCCCGAACAACCTAGTTAGGGTCGTTCTTTTCCATTCTCAAGTCGAACAGCCTGGTTAGGGCCATTCATTTCCATTCTCAAGTCGAACAGCCTGGTTAGGGTCATTCCTTTCCATTCTCAAGTCGAACATCCTGGTTAGGGTCATTCCTTTCCATTCTCAAGTCGAACAGCCTGGTTAGGACCATTCCTTTCCATTCTCAATGTTAGTGCCCGAGGGGGTGGGCCTCGAGGTTACGGATCCCATTTCTGTCTTGGACGTTAGAAGGTGGTCATCTCATCTTTTGCGTGCTATTCTCTTTCTTCCTTTTCTCACAGTAATGTACCATTCATTCCATTTCTCACAGTAATGTACCATCCATTTCATTTCTCACAGTAGTGTACCATCCATGTGTACATCCGACTTAGCGTCTAGCACTCGAGTTGGGGCTTGCGACCCCAAGCAGCACTAGCCCACCCGGCCGTTCATCCATAACAAATGACAAGGGCACCCCTTCCGTTTTCACTCTTCCTGATCTCTCAGGTTTCGGCTATTCTAAGTCTCATTCATGACTCAGTTAGATTAGACTCCTAGGGAAGGAGTGTTCTTCACGCCCCTTAACCCATAGGTTCCCTAACCTCTTTTATACTCGACCAATCATTCAATGTCATGGTTTGCTCGTCAATCCGTACTCAAGGTTTTTCCCTCTCAGAAGCATAATCCTTATTCCATTGAAAATTCACAGTACACCCTCTCCCAATTGGTCTCATCCCAAATCCCATGTCTTTATCTTAGGTACCCAAGGTAGCTCATCCAAAAAGTAGCCTAAAAAACTATCTTCTACTTTAGCGTGACACAGCCTTAGCTGACCCTCTTTTCACTTCCTCCTTAGCAGGCTTGCCCATATTATACACGTTCTCGTTATTCTCACGTCTCTGCAGACAGAAGCAGCGATCCTTTTCAATGCTAAGTCAATACCTAGTTCCTATTACTGTCTTGCGCCTCGTCTCGCCCAGTTCCTTGTCCACCCCGTTCCTCGGCAGGCTTCCTAACCCCCAGGCCGTAGGTCTCGATCTCTCTTTTCATCCTTACAATTTTATGCAACTCTGCCTCGTTGAAAAAATCCAGTGGTGTGGCTTCCACCCCTGCCCTTGTGAGTTCCCGAGTCTTGATAATCCATTCGTGCCTGATCACATTGGTCCATTGCTGAAACCAATGACTGGGCGTTGGCCCAAACTCATCCTCCCATCTGAAAGCCCCGTCGTCCGGCTGGTGCATCGGAGGCCGCCCCTCTTCCCTAGGCCTTGAGATCTCATCCCTCTCATCCCCGCTGCTGATTTCTATAACTTCTCGCACATCCTCCTCCTCGTCCCCTTCGTCTTCAGTTTGTATGAGGCTATACCCACCAGCAAGGTTCTTTGAATCGTAGGTAAAAGGGCTCTCTGTCCCCGTCCCATACCCCTCGCAACTGCCGTGACCGCTTCGTCCTTCAAGCGGGCTCTCCCTTTTCTCCTCGCCCTCCTCATGTTCGTCGCGCATACCTTGTCCCCCCTCGTTTTCCCCATGCCAAGTCTCACGTCGTTCGCCCCCGTTGGCCCCTTCCTCGTTAGAGACCCGAGCCTTATCTCCCATTTCTGTGTTGCCTCCTTCTTCCACATTTGCCCTTCCCTTTTCGCCCTCAGTGTCAGATGATATCTCTATACCTTCTCCCTTACGGAGGGGTGAGGGTTTCCTACACAAGCATTTCCTTCCACCCCTGCCTACCACTGGCCCGCCCATGAGCCCAATGTACAATTTTCTCTTCGCTGTCCTCCTCCCTTGGCTTGGTCCAGCTTCTTCCCCTCCGGTAGGCCTGTTGATTGCCCCGCTGTCGTTCTCGTTGCCGAATTCCATTTTTGTCTTTTCTCGTTTTACTCCTAAGCCCTGTATAACAAAACAACACCCGCAATGTCCTTCATACACTCGCGCCTCCCCCCCCCTTAGGCCGGTAGACATTCCTAAAATGTACCCAGTATCCCTCGCATCACGCCCCTTTTATACATGCGAATGCGTCGTTTGTGATGACCCCATTTTGTTTTTTCCCGTAAAAAACTATGGTACAATGCCCCAAACATCCCTTCCCGTTGTCACACAAGCCAGATATTGCAAACCCCCAAGTCATGCTGCCTTTCAACCTCAGTCAGTCCAAGCCAAAGCGCCAGTCCCAAAAAAAAAATGACAGTCCCACGAACATGGTCAGAGACAAACCATAGTGTGGGCAAGGTTGTGGTCAGTCTTTAGCTTGTGGCTCCTCTATTTCCTTATCTTCGGCCTCCTGAAGCCATTGTTCCACTGGGTCTCGACTTAGAAACCTGATCAGCCGTTGCCCCGGGAAGGGCCCTTTCAATCCAGTTTCATCCAAATCTTCCAGTTTGAAGGTGTTCAGTCCCACCCGCTTGGCGACCCGGTAGGGGCCTTTGAACCTCCTTCCCAACTGTCCCGACCAAGTACTTTCTAGTGCCGAGTTCCTTAGCAATACCATCTCCCCCACCTGAAGTGGTTCCTTTCTGATATTCTTAACCTGGTCCCACCTTGCTTTGTCCCTCATTCTGCTGTCCAGCACCCGGCTGGCGATGTCTTTCATGACCTTCTCATTCTTAAGGATTTGTTGACATCTTGCCTCGATTAACTCTTCAGTGGTCATTTGCAGATCATCATCTAACCTATTCCAGGTAGGTACCAAGGCTTCCACAGGAAAGTCGATCTCTCTTCCGTACCAAAGCTCTGCCGGGATACATCCTGTTGTCCTTTTAGGAGTCATATTCTCTGCAAAGACAACCTGCTTAAGATATCTAGGCCAGTTCCCCAGATGGTCTGCTGCGAGCTTTGCAATCGTGTTCTTCAAGGTTCGGTGCCCCCTTTCCACAGGTGCATTGGCCTCAGGGTGATACGGCTCGATGAGTTTGATTGGTACGCATAGTCTCTTAAGCATCCCCAATACTTCTTGGTTCACAAATTCCGTCTCATTGTCTGCTATAAACCTCCTTACGAACGGATGCCTTAAGTAGAAGTCTTCTATCCAGTTCGTCACACTCCTCCCTGTCTTTTTCTTGAGGGCGACTTTCTCCACGAACCCACTCAAGTTGTCTCGTGCATCCAGGATATACCTGTACCCATCCGTTGATACAAGCATGACCGCAAGGTCGAGGTGGACCAGATGTCCTGACCCTAGCACCCGTGTTGGTCTAAGCGGCTCGAAGACTTGTACCGAGCTTCGTTCTTGGCAAATAAGGCAAGTCTGGCAGTATATAGCGACCATGTCTGCCATGCCTGACCAATAATAAAGCGACGTTATCTTTGCAAGTGTTCCTTTGGACGACCGATGACCTCCAGCTAACCCGTCGTGCATTGCCTGGATAACGTCTACTTGCCTAGGTCTTCCGCACACAACCCTTCTGGGCATAGCACCTTCCTCCCTTCGGAACAAATGCCCGCCCCTTAGGACGTACCTTTCGGCTTCTTCTCTTGCTTTAATACTGACTTCCGTAGGTTGTTTGTTTCCTACTAACAACAGTCCGATCTCCCGAAAGAGCCCTTCGTATAATTGGACATAGAAAAACTCCTCCCCTTCCTGGCCCCCATCCTTTCCTTCCTGCATCTGGTTTACCACCCATTGCAACTTTTTCCTTTTCCAAGATTCCACTAAGCTCATCACTGCTTCCTGGCCTCCTTCGACCGCCATGGCCATTAGTTCCTCTTTCGGTCCTACCATCGCTCCCCATGAGTCATGTTCTTCTCTGCGTCCTCGAGTGGTAACTGGTCCTTCTCTAAGTTCTGCTACTACGACAGGTGCCCCTTTCTCCAAAGTCTGGATCAATAGTTCTCCCGATGTGCATTCTTCGCTCATCATTTTGTTGTCTACCGCAAGAGTTCCTCCTTCGTATTCGAGGAAGGCGTCTATGGGCTCTGCATCCTCCATCCCTTCGGGAGTGATGCAAACCCGACTCAGCCCATCTGCCTTGTTGCGGATTCCAACAATCCGTTCGATCTTGAATCGAACTGCCAGATGAATCCTACCCATCTCCCTACCATCGGATCTATAGGCCTGTAATTCTTTAGAGCCCCTGCGACATTCGTCGGATCAATCCTTAAGATGAACTGCCTCCCAAATAGGTAGGTCTGGAAGGTCTTAAGGCAATGCAGGATGGCTAGGACTTCCTTCTTGAATTGCGAGTACCGCCGTTCTGCGGAGTTCAGGGTTCTACTTTCGAACCTAATCGGCCTCTCTTTTCCTCCTTCATCCCTTTGAATCAACACACCTCCTACGACCAAAGGTCCCTCATCCGTCTCTAGGATGAAGGGTCGTCCCACTTCGTCATTAAAACAAGGTGCGGACAGGGCGACTGTCTCATATGTCAATATGTCCTTGAGCCTTTGGACAACTCCTTCTCGCTCCTCCGTCCAATCCATGGTTCCTTCTTCCCTGATCATAGCCCGGATAGGCTCAACAATCTTGGCAAAGTTCTTAATGAAGATCCTCCAAAAGCCGACTACGCCTAGGAATGCCCTTACCTCCATTGTCGTGCGCAGCGGTGTCGGCCACTGTGATATCTTGTCGGTCTTTGCTGGATCCGGCTTCCTGCCGTAAGCACCGCAACAAAATCCTAGTATAGTTACCTCCGGTACTGGTAGGATACTCTTTGGTCCACTAGTCGTAATGTTGTATACTATGAACTGGCGGAGGAAGTCATTGATATCCTGCAGGTGGTCTCACACAAAACGTCGAATCCCTGGCTGGACTTCTGCCTCGTCCTTCTGCTGCGCGCCTTTGATAGGATTGTCATCGATGTAAGGTTCACATTTTTATGGGAACATGTCCCCGGCCACGGCGAGCATCCTGCGTTGCGCTTCGGCCACCGCGTTTGTGCATCCCATAGGTGTCACTTGCATCTGTAGCTGGCCTACGGGGGTATGCATAGCGGTGTATGGCCTGTCCCGAACATCCAATGGAAGTTGGTCGTACCCTGAGTACAGATCTATCAGGGAGTAAATGCTCCGACCGGCGTGCGATTCTGCTAATAAGTCAACCTGAGGTAGCGAACCAGCATCCCGGATGGTTACCGCATTCAACTTTTGCAGGTCCTGAATCCACCTTAGTGTCTTGTTAGGCTTCCGAAAGACGAACCACCGATTTGTGTATGGCGATGTCATAGGCTCCGCAATGAAGGAGTCCATCTTCGCTCGGAGGAGGTCTGTTACTTCTCCTGCTATCCCAAATTCATAGGATGACCCCTTGTCATTCCAGCACTCATGTTCTACCGTGTGGATTCTGACCGGAGGGATCAACTTCGCATCCAGTCGTCCCTTCTGGTGATCACTAAAGGCAAATGCCAGGTGAAACTCCTGGCAGGTCCTTTTGATCAGGCGGGTTTCTTCTTCCGTTAAGAACCCGTCTATCCCCATTTTCATCGTGTCCGCTACCTCATCTGGTATCCGATGTCCCTCCATCGCCCTTCTTTCTCGGATCACTCGAAGGACCTCTTCCTCCTTCTCCATAGCCTCTTCCTTTGATGTCTCTAGTAGGATCGAGACTGGTTTTACTTTCTTCCCTACCGGCTTGTACTTTCAAACACTTCCTTCCGGGATTTTTCTCCTAAAAAATGAACAGCCGGAATTGCCCCCGTCGCCTCTACGACTCGTGGTTGAATACTAACTAGTTTCCCATTCAGGCAATATCCCTTTTGCACCTCTCTCTCGAACTTGGTCAAGGCTGCCAAATCCACTCCTACCTTGTGGTATCTGAGGGCCTTGATGAGTTGCAATAGATCGGGGATCTCGAGTGCGATTTCCGTCACGTCTATGCGTACTTCTTTCTGATTGGGCAAGCTAACACCAAGTTCGACCTCTGACTCATTTTCCGCTACCATAACACCTAATACTTCATCCTCCTACCTCCTCTTCTTCTGGGGAAGGCCCATCTTGATCCACTCCTTCTTGTTGAATGCTTCCTCAATCATTATTTCTACCCTTTCTCTCATACCCTCCATCCATGCGAAAGCCCCTTTTCGCGTGCTATCCTCGAACGACGGCGACCATGTTGCCAATTTCCCCTTCGGGCCCCTTCGGGGGGTCTCCTCCCGTTCCAAAGAGTCGGAGAAGCTCTCCCCGGCCGGTTACAGGGTCCTCTATGTCTACCATGTATGAGCCATCGTGCAAGTGCATGCCTATCATCTCCACGTTCGCACACCACGGTCTCCCGAGGATTATGTCGTGGTCCATTTCCTCCATTACGGTCATCCGCTGAAACGACCAGATCGATTCCCTAACCCCTGCCTTCACAACACACTTCGTGACGTACCCAGCGAACGGGATTTTCCCGCCAGCTCCCCGGATGCTCCCTGTTACTTCCTTGTTTACCGTACATCCTATGATCGTTGCGAAATCTCGTCTTATGAGAGTGATTTCTGCCCCCCGTCTACTAATGCGTCAGTATGATGACTCCCGATGTGGATTTTCAGTTTCCCTACGGGCAGCGCATGAAAGCTAAGCTTCGTCCCGGGTGGCAATCTCATGACTTCGCCACCCTCTCGGTCGGGCAAGCTCAAACGAATGTCTGCAAAGGCCTTTTCGATATCCTCCAAGTCTCCTTGACTCCTCTGAAGGTTAGCCACTTCTTGCGGAGCTTCCTCCTCCCTCTCCCCTTCTAGTAATTCGGGGTTGTCGCCTATTTCTACTCGCCTCCGAGTCAACAGTTGTCTGAGCCTTTTGAGCAACCTAAGGCTAGCCTGCAACATGGTCTGAAAAGACACCGACACCATGGTTCCTAGTAACTTGCTAATGGTGTCGTCGAGCTCCGACAAGGTTAAGATCGGGATTTGATACCTAAACTTCTTCTTAGCGGAGGTATCCTTGTCCGCAGGCTCCTCTTCCCTAGGCTTCTCATAGACTTTCTCTGGTTCCTCGGCCTCAGGCTCTGCCTGGGGTTCGGAGCTTCCAGCGACCTCCTCCATAATGGTGTCACGGTTAATCCTTCTCCCGGCCGTTCCCAGTCGAGTGGTTGCGTTCACCCTATCACGTCCGTCGCTTTCCAAAATAAAGTTGGCCTGCGGTCCGCGCCCCCGGAGTTGATCCCAGATGATCTCACCCACTGGTTGCGCTTCTACGACGGTTATTTCTAACCCGTTGAGCATGATAATGACTCGCCGCATCCCTCCTGGTGAATTCCAGTTCACCCGTTCCCCTTGTGGTCCAAATATCTCCCCCTTTAATGACCTGGTACACCTTCTTTTCAGAATATCATGGTTGAGCTTTGGGCATGCGCGCACATAATGTCCTATCGCGGTGCAGTACTTGCATTGCTCGTTAGCAGGATCTCTCCGTCCGAATCCCCGGTTTGGTACACCTGGCGGGACCACAGCTTCCTGGGGAGGGAGGGCAGGTCGGGATACTTGCGCTTGCATAACCAGTAGCGCGCCTTCCATCCTTTCAATCTTATTGTTGACCCCGTGCACCCGTTCATGTAGACTTTCAATCCCCTTCTTTACCTTGTTGCCCGTCCTACCGGTCAGATCTATGATCTCTCCTTCCTTGAGCAAGGCCAACGTCTCCGTTACTACCGTTTTCTCAGCCAGATCCGTTACCGTGCTAAAATCAACATCCCGCGTGTTTATGAACTTGCTCGTCTGTTGGTAGGCTGACAGGATCTTGTCTTAGTCGAACTCGGAGAACTGCCTGAGGAAATATTTGCTCATTATCCGGTCCGTGACCCCGGGGATCCTTAGTGCTACCAGAGTAAATTCCCGTAGGAAATCTTTGTACGTTGCGAAGTTCTTCCTCTGAACTGTCGCTAGGTCGACCCCCGTTGCCATTTTTTCTGCCGCTAGGTACTTCCTCATCATCACATCCCGGGTCTCCTTCCAAGACCGGCTTGCGGCTACAATGACCATTATATCCCGTCTTAGACTTAACGACACATGTTGTCCTAGATGGTCCATCTTTTCCTCCTCGGTCCACTTTAGTAACGCAGCTACGTTCTCGTAGTCGATCAGGAACTCCGTGATGTTTGCTCCATCGAAAGTCAGCTTTTTCTTGGCGTCTGTCAGATAGCCTTGATTTTTGTTTAGTGCTCGCGCGAGGGACGACACTATCTTCTTAAGGCCGCCCTTGGAGTTGTTGGCCTCGCCTGCCACACTGTTATCCGGACTTTCTTTGCTGGTCTTCTGTCCCTCCCTGGTTTTCATAGTTCGTTCCGGGTCAAACCATCCCAACACTCTTTCCCTAAGGCTCCAAAGTCCTTCGCATCCTTGCGCTACTGCTGGCGTGATCGGCAGACGGCTAGCCCTACTGTCCATGGCTGGCGGAGTCGTAGCCTTTTCTGCTTCCATCCTCGAAGAGTTTCCTCTCTCTTTCCTTCTCTTGCTCGGCGTTCCCCCACGGTCACTACCTTTATCCCCTTGTCCAGTCCCACCTTGGCTGGCTTTCCGTTCGTCCCGGGTTACCTCCTGCAGACGACCTTCTTCGTTCCTAGTCATCATTTCCTCAATTAGTCTTGCCTTGTATTCCGCGGTTCTCTTGTCTATCTCGGCTAGTTTGCGCCTCGTGTCTGTGACCCTTACTTTTTTAGGCATGGCTCCTTCCGAGTTTCGGGGGCTTGTCCTATCCTTATTTCTGCCTTCCTTGGTCCCCTGGGTCCCTTGCCTGCTTCCCCCGGCTTTCCCCGAGCTTTCTCCTGTGGAGATTTCCTTCCGGTTCCCTTTAGTACCATCCGGATTTATTGATTCTCTGTCCTTCTGCCCCCCTTCGCTTGGCGCGGGACTGCCTTCTAAGCCTGGTTCTCCTTCACTCTTACAGTTATCTGTCTCCTCCTCCGTTGCCATTTTGCCTAGTTCTGCATAAGCCAAAGAATTCCCAGGACACACGCAATGCGAGGCTTTTAGGTTCCCTAGGCTCCCAGCTCTGTTAGCTTATCTTTATAGTCTCCTTTCCTATCCCCGTTTTGTGATTGCCCTTCCTTAAGGAGGAGCCACAACTGGTCCTGCCGCCCAACCGAGCTATGGACGTGACTGGGTTTCCTTTATCACAAGCTCGTTTGTAGTGCCCTTGTCCCGTCGGCCGACGTGAGGGAATCCGGGTTAGGCGTCCTGCTAGGGGAAGCCTTCTCGAGCAGCGTTTCCCGTTTTGACCTTCAGGGTTATGGTCAATCATTAGGAGTCTGCCCCCCCCCCCTTCTTTGTTTTTCTAGTGGGTTTTAGTCATCCTGGTCCGAGGCCCCTTTCCTATTCCCATCGGCGAACTTCCATACGCAGCGAACTATACTCGATCTGCCCTATTGATCCGCCTGCGGATGCTAATTCCGCTCTCGCCCTCGAGGCTCTTCTGGTTCGGTAGGCTCCTCGAATAGTTGAGCCACCCCCGTTAGATAATTCTCCCCTATCTCGATTTCCCTTTGGATTATGCGTTCGCACCCTGTCCAATCTAGCCGGGGCACACAAAACATCAGGATGTGGATAACTTCTAGTAATTCGTGGGCCCTGTTTCCCCAGAACGGCCCATGCTCCACAGCGACATCGTAGAACATCCCAATGGTAGGGGAGGGAAAGCGGCCTGACTAGACTATTGCTGAGTCTGCCAGCTCCCACGCCCTTGCGAGGCTTCCGAAGACGAGGTCTATCATAAAACGGGGCACTCGACATCTCAGCGGTGTGGTCGGTGCCCTGAACTCCCTCCAACCTCTCATTTCCACCCGGGTAAGTAAGCCCACGTTCCTTCTTCCCCTGACCGAATGTCCTATCCGGGTCAACGTCCGGGCGGCCCTTTGAAAGACCGGTGCCAGCTCGTGACCTTGTGCTATCTCTACCCCCAACGAGTGCCAGCCGATCTCAGGCAGATACATGGTCCCGGTAACTTCCAGATTGGAGAACAGATCGTCTCCGGGTCCTCGGTTGAGTCTCATCCYTGTCCACCGACATTCTACCAATATGAAGGCGGCGTCCCTTCCCAAAGTCACGGCCCGCCATTCTACGTCGAACCCCCGATAGGTAGAACTCGACGGGAGGGATACTTCCCATCGCCCACCGTCGTTCCAGGGCGGTCCGGGGTACCGGGGTTGGCGTTCCATTCGCACACGGGGCTGACGTTCCACTCGCTCACGTCTTGCTGCCATTGTTACCTTGGTGATTTCCTGCATAGTCCACATAGAAAGGGTTACAGCCAATCTTCAGAATCAGCCCACCTACTGTCTCCCTTGCCCTTCGTGTTTTCATTTCTCTTTTCTAGTCCCAACTATCCCTCTATACCCCCGGGAGCGGTAGCCTCCTCTTGTTGTTCGTACAGCCGGTAGAGATCATCTATGTAAGTCGCGCCCCGACCTACCTCTCGCCGGATGACTCTCCACATAGTCTCATCGCTTATTTGTGGGAATCCTGGCCTAGTATTTACCGCAGCTCGTAGAATGCAAAGCACCTCGTGCCCTTGTTCGTCCCCGAAAGGCCCCATCTCTAGGAAGGCCCGATAGTATTCTCGATACCTTTATGCTTCGTCAAAATTTAGCCTAATTACGATAGTCACCACCTGCTCCACTCGTTCTATGCCTCCCATTCTTCTTAGCAGGAAGGGTGGTACACTCATCCGTACGACCTCATTTGGCAGCTCAAAAACCCCTGCCGCGGTGACTTTTACCTCCGCCGTTACGTCATCTCGTTCCGGATCTGCAAACTCAAACCCCTCCTGCCACGTCGCTTGCCATGCCCCTTCGAACATTCGCACGGGGTCATCCCCGGAAGCCAAAGCAATCCCAAAGGTCCGCCATCCCTCGTCCGACAGGTGTAAGGATCCCGTCGCATGTACACGTCCTGGGCGGTTCAAGTCTACTCCCCGGAACTCCCCTCTCGCCCGCCATTCCAGCTTCACTACTAGGTACACCGTATCTTCCACCAACTCTACCCCCACCCAGTCCATTACCGGATTGCCTACCGTATTTCTTGCCGGCGGGCTTATTTCGACGCTGCCCTGTGATATTCTTGGTGGCAGGATCCCACGAGGTCTATCCGCCCAGAACGTCATTCGCCGGGGCATCTCGCAATGTCTCCTTTCCTGCTTTCTTAGTCCGATCGCTGCACCCACCGAGATTCCATGCCTTTCGTGTTTTAGTCTTTCAACCCTCCCTACTTATCGTACACTGGTTCTTGCCGCTATCCCAACTCATACACGTTCAATTCTACTCCCCCCCCCCATTTTCCAGTTGCTGCCACTTCCCCCTTGTTTCGATCCTTATTCACCCTCTACAGCCTAATGTACACACTCCCTTTCTTATGTTACATCTTGATTCACAAACACCCTCCACACTCAGGTCTTTTCGCGGTGATCGCCCCCCCATCCTCATTCAGTCGAACCACAGTACCTCAAATAGTTTAAAAACGTCGTCTACATAGGAGGGTGCAGCCGCCGCCTCCCGGCTAACTATGGCGTCCCAAGATTCCGCCTCTACCTCTAGGCGGTCGTACCTGCCTATTCTTAGGACGATGATGACTTCCTCGGCTTTATCTCCGTAGAAGGGCTCATGTTTCAATGAGAGCCTATAGAACTCCTCAGTCAGCCAGACACACTCTATATGCACCTTTCTCATGGAGTCGGCTACTTCTAAAATGTGCTCAAACCCCCCAAACCACTCGGCTATGAATTCCGGTACCCAAGCCGTTATCCGTAGACTTGGAGGTTTGAGTTCCTTCCATCCTCCCATCACAACTCTGCTACTAACTTCGTCCCATCCCTCGTTGACAAACAACTTGCCTTCCTTTCGGGTTCGGGCCTCTGCATTCCCTAGAAGCCACATCGGGTCCTGTCCTATTGCTAACATGGTGCAAAACAGGCGTCATCCATCCTCGGAAAGGACAATCGTTCCAACTGACTCTACCTTGCCTTCTGCTATATCATCCCAACCTTCCTCTTCCCTTATCGGGTTCCAAATCCGCTCTATCCATACATATAACAAGTCTCGGGCAACCTCAAACCCAATCCAGTCGCACGTGGTCCATCTCCATCCGTTCCCTGTTGGTATAGGCATTTATATTTCTCCTCTGAGTCGCCGTGGTTCCCAGCCTTTGAAGGGGTATTCCATCATTCTTTCTTCTGTAGTCATCTTTCCCTTTCCTGCACAATACCAGGTCACCCGTCCTTCCTAAGTTAAGTTTCCCCACCCCTCTCAGAAGTCACAGTCCTCTATCTCTTCATCACTGAAGTCGTCCTCCTCGTTATATACCAACCCCCTCACCCCATCTAGAAACGTCTCCCCTATTGCCACATTCCTATAGACTATTCCCCAATGCACAGCGCTAGGGACAAAGATATTGTCTATGCTAAGGCAGTTTAGTATCTCGGCCAGCTCCTCCGCCCAGTTCCCCTCGAACGGCCCCATCTCTACTGATAACCGAAAAAAATTTTGCCTAGCGCATTGGTATAGCCCGAGGTTTGTCATGGACTGGCATATCCGTACTAGCCTGCTCCGGGTTTCGAAAACTGCATCCACTAGGAAGGAAGGCAGCACACATCGCATGGTTCTTACGGGTCGCCTCATGCTTCCTCTATCCCCAAGTTCCACCCGTACGTCTACCTTTTCCATTTCCATTTCCCTCCGTTGACATACAGCCCACACAACCTCTGCTTCTGCCTTCCTAAACAACTCGTCCGGCGTATTTCCGAGTGCCAACTCTATGATCATAGCTTTCTCCCCATCTTGCGACAAGTAGACTCACCCCCGGGCTTCCACCGTCCCTCGGAATTCCAAATTCATTAAACTTGGTGACAACCTCGTCAAGCTGACATTAATCCATATTGTTTCTATCCAAAGGAAAGCATCCTCTCCTTCCAGCATTACCGTTTGATACGCTGGTTCAAGGTCCGTCCACGTTCCATTTTCCGGGAGGACGACCGATACCCCATCCTTTACATCTACTGGCATTTCCGGGCCGCTAGTATAGATCGGGGAAGGCAACCATCGCGCCATCTTGTTTTCAGCACCCGACCCCTGTTTTCATAAGAAGACACCAACCGATCATTTTGGTCAGCTCAACCCTTGTCCTAAATGAGAATTATTTCAGACCCCTCATCAATGTCTCCCTATTTTACCTCCCCTTTCCTAAGTACCCCCTTCCTATAATTCCCTCGGTCGGTCATCCATTTGCCCACATTCTTTCTCTTGGTTCCATTCCAATTGACCTCTATCCTCCTTCCTTCCGATCATCTTTCACTCGTGCGGACTTAGATGGGAGGGGGAATAGACTTAGAAGAGTGCTCATCCAACAGTCCAATCTCAATCAATTTTTACAGAGGAAGAACACATAAAAGAAAATCAGGCAACCTCACATACGGGCCGGTTATCTCCTCACCGGTCATCCCCAATATGGTCTCTCCGCTGGTACTATCGGTAGAGTTTTATCCCATACCTCAAGCGCAGCTCAACCGTCGCGAGTGCGGTATCCAGGTCTCGGCAAGGCATTCGCCCTTTCCTCCTTACCCAGAAGTCCCCATCCCGTCTTGCCGCTTTGCACATCCATACCGACACCGAGGGTTACCTCAAGTGCCTAAATACAGGGACAAAGTCAGCCGTCCGGGCATCCACTTCCATCGGTCCGACAAGAATCAGCCTTTCCCAAAACCATGCTACGAGAGGCTACTAATCGCCTCCAAGGCTCCGTCTTGGCCACATGCAGTGGTACTCCCTCCGCCAGCCAACAGGCCAAGCCCCGCGTGAGGAGATTTCACACCCCGCCCAGCAGATCATCGAGCCGAAGCCCGTCAGCGCTCGAACGAGAATGCTACTAATCAACCGACGTGACAAACTCCCGTCCGACAGCTTGGTGGTCTGACCTCCACATACGAACACACGGCAGCCTACAAAAGAGAACGACGTTTCGCAACCCGCACTGGCAGGTGCAGACCAATCCTTTCCTTCCGAAAGGCAGGACGCTCGAATCCCACCATGCAAACACAAGTCCCAAGTGGGACACACATAATACAAGTGTCATTCCCTTGGTGCACCCAGCGCTTCCTACCCATAACTCACAAATTTTCTCTCAGGACAATGAGTGTCACTCCCCCTACTTTCACACACAGTGGTTGGTTCCTTCTCGTTAGAATCTTCAAGGGTGAGCTAGTTTTCCTTGGAGTCTAGCAACTCCCTTCATTTCCCTTCTCTTCACTTGTCTGTCCTTTCATAGGGTACGATTGTTCTTTCTTGATGACCCGTTGTGTTCATATTGGTTCCTTCAATCATTAAAAAGGTACAAAGTGCATGAGCCCGCTGGGCTCAAAAGAAGAAGGGGAAAACACCCATTCGGTCGGATCACTCCGCCATGGGATTTTCAATGGAACCTGACCTAAGCCAAGCACCAACCGCCTGCCAGGCAACCGGAGCCCTTCTTTCATACGAAGAGGAAGGGTCGACCTGCGACTTGCCCAAGGCTTCCCCGGACTAGCGAACACCAGCACCGGATGAAGGAGGGTTAGAGTCATTCCTCAAAAGAACGGCTGATCAAGTGCATAGCATGCATGTTATACCTCCAGACCTTGCCATGCCATGCGCCCAACCACCCTCAAATCTGATTTCTCACAAGGGAAAGGGCAAACACAAGTCAATTTTCCTTATCTTGGGTTGTGTAGACGTCAATGCGTCGGACGCCCCCGTCGGGATCGCAAGGGTCAATTTAACCCCATACCCGGCACCTCCACCATTTTTATAGGGCCAAGCCCCGGTAGACTTTCGAGCCTTAGTCGACCCCACTGCGGGTCCCAGTTGGCTCGGCCCGCCCACGCTCATGCTCAGGGCGCGGGCTGTTCGTCCCGAGGTCACCCCCACCTAGTGCTTTGAGATGGATGGGGGTGGGTCATCGCGCAAGAAAGCTTTGACATTGGGGATGTAGCTCAACCCTCACGCCGGGTGGTAGTCTCGCTGGTCGTTCCGCAACGCTGATTTTTTTTTGATTCTTTATTGTGTTCTGAAGTAATTGCTCCTTCCAATATGCAGGCAGTCCAGGGGTTCTTTGAGCGTTTCTCTTTTCTTGTGCGTAGGCTAAGCGTCATCCTTAGGCCACGCACCATTTCCCTAAGCATTTTGGCTATATGGCGCCATCGCCGTGCGGCGGGGCCATCCTCCCCCTTGCCTCTACGCATCCATCAGATCTCACAATTTGCTTCCCACCTTATTCAAGTAAGCCCCTTAGTCTTTACGGGGTCCTCATATGCATGCACACACAACATCACATTTTCCTTGGTACGATTGCACTCTCAATCACACTCTCAAGTCTCAAGTGCAAAAGTCATTTTCATGAATTGGCTTTATCTCAAGGGTCCCATAGCCCCTTTGTCCCTCTTCCTTTCCCTCTTGGTGCCCAGCTCCTCTCGCCCTTATCCCGCTTAAGGCATTTCTAGCCATTACTCACCTGCACAATCCCACACAAGCACATAGCCCTTCCGCTCTTTGGCTGTGCTTTGTTCCCTTTTTGTTGTTCAATCAGCCCATCCTCTTCTTATAGTCATGCAGTCGGGGAAATGGTTGAGTCAAAATGACCTCTTTCTCAACTTATGCTTCTTTCTAGATCCCGTCTTTCTCCCACTTTTTCAAATGTCCTCTCTCTTTTGCCTCCTTGGTGGCACAAGGGACCGGCTATCCTCCCCTTGCCCTCTTTCTCCACCAAGTGAAGTCTGATTTCGTTTACCGTTCGTACCCTGGCAATGTTTTCCAAGTGAGGGGAGAAGGGGTTAGTCATATGCCAAGTAAGGGGGAGGGAGAGAGGGGGCAAGGCGAAAGGAGAGACAGAGTGGGGGAGAGAGAGGAGAGAGAGAGAGAGGGAGAGAAAGAGAGAGAAAGAAAGAGAGAGAGAGTGAACAAGAGCGAGCGAGAGAGAGAGAGA
>BFEA01000034.1:192504-211791 GCA_003427395.1 Chara braunii
CTCTCTCTCTCTCTCTCTCTCTCTCTCTCTCTCTCTCTCTCTCTCTCTCTCTCTCTCTCTCTCTCTCTCTCTACTTCAGGCGCTCAACCTCTCTCTGTCTCTCTCTCTCAGACCTCGGACCGCTCACTCTCACTTCCTGAATACACTTGTCTCTCTCCCTCTTATTAMCTTTACTCGGCTRTGGCAGACTTCTTCTTCCTGCCCGGCCCTAGCTATGGCTCTGATCGCCCTACTCCTTCATCAACCTTCAACTGTCCAACCTGTTGGTCGCACAAGCGCTACAGCAGAGCTTCAGCAACATGCGAATTGACAACTGACCTGAACAGATACTGCAACATCTATAAATAGCAGCTCTTGGTGTTCTTTGTCTGCTCCGGACTGGTAACGGTCCCCGTGGCCTGTCGGCTGCAACTGTTAGTCCCAGAAGTCACCGGAGTTTCCCAGGATGTTGCTGAGGACTAATGACTTTTTTGTCTGGTATCGGGCCAGACTTCTACCGACCTATGACCTTTCGACTTCTGGACCCTACCGGGACTCTACCGGACTCTAGCGGACTTTTACAGACCCCTAGGGCCCTAGGAACTGGGACCTACTGAGACCTGCGGGACTGTGTGGAACTCTTGCTCCGTTGGCAGACTTTACAGCCTTGAACATAGAGAATGCAGTCACTCTTCATACCGATCCATGAGTAGGAAAGGAGTTAGGTTAGCATAAGTCATTCTTCAACCCCAATACCCCTCCGTATCGTGGCATTCTCCTCGGATCAAACTTCAAGTCTCCTCGTCGTCCGGAATACACAGTCTGTCATCTACATTTGTCTTTTCAAGCAGCAATCCGTCGGTCATCCCATACTCTGGAACTTATGTGGAACAACCTTTACCTTGAATATGATCTCACGCATGTGGGGGTTGTTCGGGTAGGCAGCTTTGACCTTCTACCGCAACTCAATTCTGACGTAGAGGTAAGTGACTATTGCACCAATAAAGTCAGTCGTCCTACTCAACGCATCAGCGTCTACATTATACTTTCCCTTAACCAGCTTCAACTCAACGTCGAGATCATCAATCTTAGTTGCCCACCCAGCTAACTTGGTAGACATACGGGCCTGCGTCTTCAACCATCCAACAGTTTCATGATCTGAATAAACTTTAAAATGTCCACCTAACAGATAATGTCTCCAGTGAGCAAAAACTTTCTCTAGTGCAAACAGTTTTGTTGTGGCGGACCCACCAGGTGTGGTGCTCTGCCTGGGATAGAGATGAAGATGGAGGATGAAGGGGGCTCCCACACTAGACTCCAACGCACGTACTCCAAAATGTGAGAATGTAGAATGATCTCAAAAACAGACAACAGCTGGGGTATACCCCAGCGGACTGACTGGACTGAACTGGACTGGCTGGTACCGACAAAGGTACCGGCCTGGACTGGACTACCCCGAATACAACATAGGCCTATGAGAACAGGCCAAGGGGCTGGCCTCACAGGCCAACCAGAGGTCCGCTACACGATCCTCGACCTGTGATGGATTGCCTAGATACAAGCACGCTTCCGCCAAGAAGCAGAACTCTACCAAAGAAAAAGAAAACCCGAGTAGTCTAGGATGCGGAGCAAGCTCCATGCTGAGTCCATGCGATGCAACCTAGGATAGAAAATGTCACAAAAACAACAATGTCACAACCAACAGCCTAAGTGAAAGCAGAAGCAACTAACTAGAATACATGTCCTAGGAAAGCAAAAAGTAATGACAGCTAGATCCTAGAATGTTGGAGGCAGTAGCCTCAGTCTGGAAACAACTGACTAGTGTATAAGTCCTAAGAACAACAAAAGCAGAACAACTAAATCCTAGAAATGTCAGAGGCAGTGGCCTCAGTCTGAGAGCAACAAAGCAACAACAAGACAACCGTATGTCATAGGAGGAGTGTGTCGCAACCAAAGGGTGGGATGGTCTCTGAGGGTGGCGAATGCAGCCTAGGGGTCGATAACTCCTAAGGGCATCCACACAAAATGACAGGGAGACACATGTCATCAGGCTCAATGAGGCTAGGGAACTGGGAGCGAACAGAACCAATGACCCTAACAGATAGACCATCAGGGCGGGTAATGCTCGACTAAAGGGGTGACCGCTATGGAGGGTCAACCATGCAAGAGAACAAGGGAGCCTGGTATACTGGGCGCACCTAGATGAAGCATGCAAGGCTACCTAACTAGGGTGTGAGGGCCGGCAAAGGGTAGAAGAAGTGATGGGTAAGGGAATCATGCAAATGACTCCTAAGGTGGGGGAAGTCGGAGCTGGATCCGTAAGTTGGGAAGCCAAGGCAACGCTACAGTCCCGATGCCTATGCGTATACCAAGGGAGAGCCCAACTCAGAGGAACCCGGCAAAGGGAGACCATCATGCGACACAACCAGGGTACTGTACAGGGTAAGGTGGTAAGAGAGTGATGACATCTGAAGTAGGCAGAGCTGATCGTGACGAAGTCCATGAAGCTGCTGATGACGTCCATGATGAGAAGTCTGGAATGTCGTCGAGGAAGAGCCGCAACGTCGACGAGCTGAAGTGGCAAAACTGGAGTGGATGGAGTACTGAGAAGTCAAAGACGTGGGAAGATAAATCAGAGTCAATCGTCGTATCGAGCAGGACGACGACGAGTGCACTGTGGACGCTCAAAAGTATCTGTCTGCTGCTGAAGGTCTGCCTCAGATGGAGCAGGCTCGACTTCAGCGGTCTCCTCAGTCGATGGAAAAGGAGGAAAGTCAGTGGGTTGAGGAGGAGCGGTCAACCCAGCACGACGACCATGGTCATAGGCACGCACCAACATGCGAGCGTGCTGCAAGTGCGCGGGGGGCTCCCAAGTAGCCTCCTCATCAGGGTAACCCTTCCAACGTACGAGATACTCGACATGGGGAGGGTTGTTGTCGGTGACTCGGCGACCAATGATGTTTGAAACGAGGAACTCCTCGTGGTCGTCCACCATGATGGGTGGAGGGCGCTYGTATGGTCGTCCAGCGAAACGCTCAAACGGTCTGCGGTAGGGACGTAGTGACGAGACGTGGTAGACATCGTGCACACGAGCCTGACGTAGGTAGTTGGGCAGCTTCACACGGAAGTTGACCGGGCTAGAAGTCGTATCAGAACCGACGGCCTGGAGAATGCGGCATGGGCCAAAGAAGCGACGCCGAAATCTGTGAAGCGTGTCAACTTCGAGTTGTAAGTGGCGGGCGTCGATAAGCACATCATCACCGACATTGAATGGATGATCCATCCTCAATCGGTTCGCACGTGCTACCATGCGAGTCTGGGAAGCGACTATGTGCTCATGCGCGGTCTTCATGATCGATGGCGTGGTTGTAGGCTATCTCCGCAGGGGCAAGATGGAGATCCCACTGCTGGTCGTCACGAACAATCTTTCGGAGAATATCTTCGAGAGTCCTGTTCGTGACCTCGGTCTGGTCATCAGTCTGGGGATGGTAAGACGAGGAGAAGCGGAGCTGGGTGTCGTACACCTCGTGGAGCCGTCGCCAGAATCGGCTGATAAAGCGTGGGTCACAGTCAGATATGATGCTCAGTGGTAAGCTGTGGTCACTCACAACTCGGTCAAACACGATGTCGGCGACCTCACGTGCACGGATGGCATAGTGGCACGGAACAAAGCATGCGCGCTTCGTAATGCGGTCGACAACGACCAGGATAGCATCATGACCGCGGGGGGTCGGAGGACGAAGAGGACCGATGAAGTCCATCGAGATGGACTACCAACGACTCTAAGGGATAGGAAGAGGCTGGAGCAAACCATAAGGTAGGTGGTTCGCACTGTTCACCTCCTGACTGGTGGGACACTCTGCGACGAAGTCCTTCACAAAGTCCTTGCGCTTCGGCCAGACATACAGGCGGCTCACACGAGCCAACTTCTTGTGGAAGCCCATATGACCGGTCGCCTGACCATGGAACTCTGCTACTGCCCGGACACGTAGCTGTCCAGTGGAGGGATTCGGGACGGTCTTGCCACTCCGAAGGGTCGCCTGGATGTCGTGATAGTCGGGGCAGTGGTGGTACTGAGTGCGAAAGTCGTCGATCACCGAGTGGTGGACGGTGGTGACCGAGATGGCGGCGACCTGGATCTCCTTCTGATCATGGTCAGGGCGCCGGGATAAGGCATCTGGGACCCGATTAGCCTCACCCTTGATGTGCTCAGTGGTGAAACTAAACTCGGATAGGTCGCCACTAGTGAGCCTGTCGAGGAGTGAGCTTCAACTTTATTAGAAAAGCCTGGACAACAGAGTTGTCTGTGCGCACTGTGAATGGTGCCCCGTGCAAGCAGTGATGTCAGTGCCGAGCGGCATAAACTACTGCGAGAACCTCACGTTCATCAATGGTGTAGTTTATCTCGGCGGGCATGAGCTGACGGGAGTAGAAAACTATCAGACAACCCACCTGAGCGAGACTCGACAGTGTCGTCCTCGACGATGGTAGGAGAATAGTCAATAGAAGGCTCATCAGTAGCTGGACGAGTAGGCGTCAGGCGGGAAGCAGTGGTAGGGGTAGGGGGTGGGAAGCGAGGGATGCGAGGATGAGAGGAATCAGGAGAGGAGGGGAAAATCTGAGAAAGCACTGCTCCTACAACAAAGTATGAAGCATTGGTGGTAAAGATAAAAGAGCGATCAAAATCGGGTAGGTGAAGAACCGGTGCACATGTCACCATCTTCTTAAGACCGCGGAAGGCGTCCTCGTGGAGGGGTGTCCAAGCCCATGGCGGGTTCTTCCGGAGAAGAGTGGAGGTAAGGACGTAGGAATACCTAGCGTATCCCTGGATGAAATTACTATAGTAGCTAGTGAGGCCTATGTGGGGACGGGCCACTCCGCAATAGCAGTGATCTTCGCTTGTCCATGTGGAGACCCTGGTCAGACACGTAGTGTCCTAAGAAATTCACTTTGTGTCGGGCAAAGCGGCACTTGCTCAGCTTGGCGTAGAAGCCATGTCTGCGTAAGCGGTCAAGGACGTCGCGGGCATGTCTGAGATGCTCCTCAAGGGTACGACTGTAGATCAGGATATCGTTGAGGTAGACGAGAACGTACTGCTCCAGGATGTCCCTGAAGATGTCATTCATCGCCCTCAGGAAGGTAACGGGTGCGTTGGTGAGGCCGAAAGGCATCATCGTAAACTCGTAGTGGCCGAAGCGGGATCGGAACGCTGTCTTCGGATGGTCCGCTGCAGCGACGCGGATCTGATGGTAACTGCTATGAAGATCAATCTTCGTAAAGAAGCGGTTACCTGCTAGGTGGTCAAACAACTTGTCGGAACGAGGCATGGGGTAGCTGTTCTTAACCGTGTTGCGGTTGATACCGCAATAGTCGATGCAGAGACGGAGAGTTCCATCCGCTTTGCGAGCAAAGAGGATGGGTGCACCCCACGGGGAGTTGCTGGGTTTAATGAAACCCAGTCCCAGGAGCTCCTCAAGCTAACGCTTGAGTTCGGTGGCCTCAGGGATCGAGAGTCTGTAGGGTGCCTGGTGGCGAACACGATAATCAGGCACAAGTTGGATGGATGCCAGTGTCGCGCATCGGTGGGATGCCGGCGTACGAGAACAACGATGGGAAAACATCGTGGTACTCTCCAGTGAGGTCACGAACTGCGGGCCCCGCTCGGCCATATAGCATGCGAGTTCCTCAGCGTCCACGTCAGCGTGCGACGACGGGGTGGACTTGACGGACGGCGAAGGGAGGGAAGTAAAGATGGGAGCCATAGAGATAGAAGGAGGATCTAGCTCCAGAGAGATGAGCTCGGCATCGGGACAGGGTGGATCATAGCGTTCACCATAAAGAAGGTGACGTCGTCCTGTCGGATGAAGTGTGCGAACTACCGAGGCGAGGTGACCGTGATAGTAGGAGATGGTGTGGGCACGAAAGGCTCCGGGGGAGGAGGGTTGGGGCGGTGTCGCGGTGGTACCTATGAAAGGTACGCGATACATTTGTCCACACTTCGTTTTGAGAATGAGAGTGTTGGTCGCTCAATCGGCCTCGATGCTGCGGAACCGACGAGACCACGGAGTACCGAGAATGAAATCGTACCCCGTCTCCACCACATCGAAATGTGCAGAGGAGCGGTGGCGACGGGACGCCGGGGGACGATCAGTCGGCTCGAGAGTGAGAAAGAAAGGGAGGTCGGTGACCGTCTGATCGAAGAAGCGCTGGGTCTTGTCATCCCCTAGGGTGACGGAGATGGGAGTCAGAGACCCTGTTGTGGGTAAGCGGGCTACTTTCACCACACGTGGGTAACTGAAGTCGCCTTGAGAACCGGAATCCCACAACGCTGAGTACACCTTCGCGGAGGTCCCCAGTCGTACTGGAACGATCGGGAGGGTGCGATCAGGGTCAGCGAGGATGGTGAGAAGGCGATGTATTGCAACGACATGGAGGGTGAGTCACTCCTGACGAACCTGGAGCATGCTCAAGTCCAGAAGAGAGGACACAACGTCCTCGCGGTCTGCGGCAGCGCAGACGGTACTGCGACGAGGGCCGAGTACACTCTGTCGGGTCCTGCTATACCTCAACTCCAGTAGCGAGAGGGGTGAACCGCGATGGAGATGTCGGGAAGCCGACTACTGAGGAGGGCGCAGATGTACACTGCACCGTGGCTAGGAGGCACCGGGGGGATGCGAGGCGCCGGGGGGGGACTGAGCACGACGCTGGCGAGAGAGCTTAGCGTAGTGGCGGTCGAGGGCGGCGGTGTAAGGGCACCGCAAGGAGGTATGACCATCCTAGCGGCAGCGCAAACACCCACACCGGCCCAAAATGGCCGAGCGCTCCTCAGCGGAAAGGACACCGCGAGGAGGGACAAAGCCCTGAGGGAGATCCTGCTGAGGGACCTGGGGGGGTGATGCGCCAGCGTGACCAGAGCGGCTGCGTGACCGGGAGAGGGTGGAGAGGGCGAGGTGGAGGCGCTCGGCCATAGGGAGAGTAGAGTCCTCCAGGTGGTAGTGGACGGCCTTGCAGAGGTCAAGGTCGTCGCTGTGGTCACCCTCAGGCGACAACGGGGCAACAACGTCCTGCTCACCATACTCGAGCGTGCTGAAGCGGCGCGAGAAGTGACGGCCCTGAAGCGTGGAACGGCGGGGGCGACCGCGGAAAGGGGAACGACGTTGGGAAGTGTCGTGAGAGGAGGAGGGAGCATAACCAGTACGCCGAGGCTGGGAGGAGGGAGTGGATTGAAGACGGGGCCGCATCCGCTGATGGGATCTAGCGGCCTCGTAAGCCTGTGGGGGCGATGTGAACTCGTACCGCCATAACTCGGAGCGGTACTCAAGGGGAAGGCTGGCCAATAAACGATCGATGAGGGCAGCCTCGGGGAGGAACGCCACATCACAAATGAGGCGGGCGTCCTCGAGGAACGCCTAAAAGTCCATGAAGGTCGGGATCCGACCTTCATGAAGGGAGTGGGTGTAGAAATCCTCCCACGCGTCGAAAGGACGGCCACGCAGGCGCGTGGAGAGGTGAGCCACCCACGTGTCGGGTGCGGCGCCCATGAGCTGGAGCGTGCGGGCGGCAGACTGTAGCCACCAAGACACCTGTATCCCTGTACCATCATACAAGGCAATGTCCGTCAAGCGGACGAGTGGTGCGCCACCGGTCTGGCGGCGAGGAGACCGAGGAGCAGAGGCCTGCACTACGACTAAAAAGGTTGGTGCAGGTCCTGGAGAAAGGGGCGCAATTGACTGTACGCCCGGGCCACATGAGGGAGCGGCGGGGGCAACAACAGCGGGCTGCGAGGGAGCTGCGGTAGAAGAGGTCACAGCAACCGAGGGAATAAGAAGAAGGTAGGATAGGGGTGGAGGGGGTGCAGGGCGAGGGAAGCAAGCCGACATGGAAGGAAGGGTAGAGGAAGTAGGGGGTGCGCCCGAAGGCGCGGCCACATGTGATGGTAGGGGTGGCTGAAGGCTTAAAAGGGCGAGGTCGGCCCAGATCTGGGCAAGCTCGTCCTCAAGACGACGGACATAGATCGAGCGAGGAGTACTAGGAGAAGGAGTGGGGGAAGTAGACGCACGTGCGGCGCAGGGCATCCCATAGGGGCGAGAGCCAAATAGCGCGGCGGTCGTGCGAAGGGAAGGGAGAAGCGGGGCACCCGGAAAAGCTGAGACCACGGCAGCGGGTTGTGGTCTCATGGCCGTAGTGACCGGAATCTGGGCGGGTGCGGCCGTAGAGTGAGGGAGGGCCTGGCCCGTGGCGCTCGTCGCGCTAGGAGCGTGGACGGTCACCAGGATGGCCGGGTCGGGGGCGGTGGAGGAAAAAGCTCCGCCGTGGCCAGCATGTCGGAGGACGGGGGACCCGGACTGGGAGTCAGGGGAAGAGAGAGAGTTGAGAGAGGAAGGACGGGCAGCGTCCTGGAGTTGCGCATGCCAGCGGCAAGAGTCGCCACATGCGCCTGTAGAGGCGCAAGGGTCGCCTGTTACGCCTGGATAGGCGCGAGGAGGGAGGTGAGGAGGGTGTGCAGATCCCCCTGGGGCTGATAACCCTGGTCTGCCGACACGGGTATGGAGCCCGGTGCCGAGGTCGTCGCCGCGTCCGCGGCTTGTGACACGCCATTGGCCATGGGGAGGTGACGGGTCGGACTGGAGGGGGCCAGAGGAGGTCCGCGTGAGCGGAGGGTGTAGGGGGGGGTCCGCTATAGAAAGCGGCGGGCGACGCTAGTGAGTCGAGCGCGGGCGCCCGCAAAGGGGGAAGGGTAGTTCGGGTCCAGGGTGCCCGAATGGAAAGGGGGAATAAGGAGGGTTTAGGAAAACCCTAAACCCTAGAAAAACCCTAAGAAAACCCTAACCGGGGTTTAAGTGGTTAGGGTAGGATACCTAATCAAGAAAATAAAATAGCAAGCATGGGGGGGAGGCGGGAGGAAAATAAATAAACAGTGAAATTTTGAGAGAAAAGTAAAAATAAATAAATAAATAAATAATTTAATAAATAATAGAAATAAGTAAAAAAATAAGTAAAAAAAAATGTGAAGAGAAAAATAATATTTATTTTTTTGGAATTTTCGACAGCATTTCCCTACCTCCCATGGGGTCAAGAATGTGCCAAGGGAAAGGAGAGACCAAGATACGCACACTAAGTTTCAAAATGCCGCAAATTAAAAATTTCAGAAAATACTCCATTACGTATAGGGGCTCATCGATGGGAATAGGGAAGGACCGTCGGACCCGGACAATAAAAAACCCACTGCGGAATAGGGGAGGGATAGATCCACGATAATTGCCATAACCAGGGAAGTTGAAAAGAATACTGATCGGGGACCCTTCCTAACGGAGTGCCCAACTGGAACTCCTACGCGCCCGACACGACAAACTGGGGCGCTCTAAACGAGTCTGTCATAAGGGGAACTAAGTTTTGTTCCTTAGCTCGATAGGGCAGCAGGGCCGGCCACGGTTTTTTTTTAGGAAAAGCAATCAGAGGACGGAAATGGGGAAGGGGCTACTCTCTGAATAAGATAAACCGAGGGGACTATGAAACCTGAATGCCTCGAGCTGCCTGTGTCCCGGGGAAACCTCTGGTTTATGCAGATCTAGGCAAAATGGCAATGGAAGATGAGACAGACAATCGTAGAAGCGAGGGAGGACCAGGCTTAGGAGGGAGTGCTGTGCAAAGCGAGGAGGGCCAGAAGGACAGAGAATCGATAAATCCGGATGGTACCAAGGGGAACAGAAAAAAGATCTCCTCGGGAGAAAGCTCAGAAAAAGTCGGGGAGAGCAAGCAAGGGACCCAGGAGACCAAGGAGGGTAGAAATAAGGACGGCCCCCTGAATTCAGATGGAGCTGTATCTAAGAAGGTGAGAATCACGGACGCAAGGCGCAAACTAGCAGAAATAGAGAAGAGAACCACAGAGTACAAGACAAGATTGATCGAGGAGATGATGATTGGAAACGAGGAAGACCTCCCGCCAGAAGAACCGCGGGATGAACGAAAGGTCGGCCGAGGCGGCATTGGGCAAAGGGGTAAGGGTAGTGACCGCGGAGGAACACCCAGCAAGAGAAGGAAGGAGAGAGAGAACTCCCCCGGGGTGGAAGCGGAGAAGGTTACAAACCCGCCTGCCGGTCGCACCAACGGTAATGCGAGGGTGCGAGGGGCTCTGGAGCCTTAGGGAAAGGGTGTTGGGGTGGTTTGACCCAGAGCGGACTGCAAAAACTAGGGAAGGACGGCCGACCGACAAGGAAGGGCAGGAAACCAGTACGGCAGGCGATACCAGCAGCTCCGAGGGCGGCCTCAGGAAGATAGTGTCGTCCCTCGCACGAGCACTAAACAAAAAACAAAGCGACCTTGCGGACGCTAAGAAGAAATTGACGTTTCACAGGGCAAACATCACGGAATTCCTAATAGATTACGAGAACCTGGCCGCATTGCTAAGATGGAGTGAAGAGGAGAAGATGGAACACCTAGGGAAGCATGTGTCATTAAGTCTAGGACGAGACATAATGGTCATCGTGGCCACAAACCGATCTTGGAAAGAGACCCGGGATGTAATGATGAGGAAGTACCTGGCGGCTGAGAAGATGGCAACAAAAGCCGAATTAGCGGTAGTGCAAAGAAAAAACTTCGCAACGTACAATGACTTCTTGAGAGAGTTTACCCTGGTAGCGCTAAGGATCCCCGGGGTAACGGACCGGATAATGAGCAAGTATTTCCTCAGGCAGTTCTCCGAGTTCGATAAAGACAAGATTCTGTCGGCTTACCAACAAACGAGCAAATTTGTAAACACCAGGGATGTTGACTTCAGTACAGTAACGGACCTGGACAAAAAAACGGTAGTGACCGAGACACTGGCCTTGCTTAAGGAAGGGGAGATCATAGATCTGACCGGCAAGACTTGCGACAAGGTAAAAAGGGGGATCGAAAGCCTACATGAACGCGTTGTCGGAGCAAACACCCTTACAAGGGTATTTGCTCATGATTTTGCATTCGATGCAGGATCGACGCCGATTACCATACCGGAAACAGCCTGAAGTGAAAAGTAAGAATCTTTGGCATGACGCCATGAAGCAATTTGTTCGACCATTGAAGACGAGGTTGCTAGGTGATCATACATTGTGATACGTTGTGTACAAAAACAGGTAAGGGTTAGTAAAAGAGGATTGGAAGAAAACAAGAAAAGGTCGCACGGGATGCGGCAACCACGATATAAAACAGGCGAAGGTTCAGGTGGTAAGGCAGATACGATTTAGAACAAATTCAAGGGCATCCGACCGGCCGGTATGGGAGAGTCGATAGGTCGCGCCACCGTAAAGTCGAAAGACGACTGAAAAATTAGTACAACCTCGGCCATGCGGCCGGGGCAGCCTAGAGAAACACACTGCCTACCGTGATAGGTAACGACAGTCGGTACCTCTGTCCTTACTCGTATGCCGGGAGTGGGGTTGAAGCACCAGCTCCGCCTCCCATATATAGAGAGGAAGTTGCCGCTCAAGTAGCGACTTCTTATCCGCGCGGACTTTCGTCCCCTTGCAAAGGGAGACACCGTTGCAACCTCTGATATCGTCAGAACAGGGCCTAGAGTCAGGCTACTTGAACTGGTACCCGCCTACCTACCGGTACTGGGTCTCTAAAAATACCAACTTATTGTCCTCTTCTGCTTGGCCTCGAGTACAGGGCACATCGACCTCTACTTGGCGTGGTACCAACCTACCTGCTACTCGAGTGTTTTCTGCTACTCTTAAGTGTCGCAGACCTCTTTCCCCGCCACTTGAGTGTTTTCCCCGCCGCAACCCTCAATGTCACCGTCACCGGTAAGTGTCGGTCCTTCGGGCCTTCCGAGCGATTAAGTGCCCTTGCGGGTCACACACACACTCGAGCCGACAAGCACTCGGACAGGCACGCAGACCAGCAAACGTGCACACACACACACAGACTCATAATTGGGCTCAGACCATTAGTGGGGCTATGCCCTACTGCTCTACTTATATCTGGACTGCTCCTATCTTATTTGAAATAGGAGTGAGCCTAGTAGGTTTCAATGTTGATTAGCAAGCAACAAACTCGAGGATCGAGTCCATTTGGCCGTTGGTTAGCTCCTTTTTGACGAGGAACTCCACGACACTTTGACCTGGGCTAAGTTGGTCCGGCCTCGAACTCGTGACTTCGAGTTCACGATTAGTTACAGTTACAGCCCGTCGCGACAGTTGGCACGACAGGGCAGTTAGGTAGTTAGATTTTCTATCTTTATTTGTTTTCTTTTCTTTATGATTTTTCTAGATCCTTTTATTTATTCTTAAGTTTTATTTATTTATTTATTTATTTATTTATTTATTTATTTATTCTTCTCTCTTTCCGACCTCGTCCAGAAAACTACCGAATCCGTCGTTAAAACCGGGGCAAGTTCACTCCCCGCAAACTTCTCGACATTTCCGTTCCAGCGTTCAGTTTCTGATGCATGCCAGGAGATGGGCGGGGGGCCCAGAGATGAATGGGAGAAGGACTGCCCTCACGTGTAGGAAGAAGAGCGATGAGGAAAGGATCGTGCGGAGGTAACGCAAGTCGGCAGTGAATGCATGTGGGAAGAAAACAGCAGTGAGGAGCGGGAAATAGAGGGGGAATGAGCGAGGAGGAAGTTGTGCACGGGGGATAGCGAAGGGGAGTTGTGTGGAGGATAGCGCGAGTTGGCAGAAAGTGCGGGCCGAAAGAAAAGCGCACGGGGAAAGAAGTAAAACGCAACAAAGAAGAAGAAAAAGAAGAAGAAGAAGAAGAAGAAGAGGAAGAAGACGAAGAAGAGGAAGAAGACGAAGAAGAGGAAGGAGAGGATACTCACCTGGCCGCATCCACTGCTTACCATATGCGACGGTGGAGACGTGCGGGATGTGACATGCATCCGCCCCACTTGTTGGAGTAGGCACTTGTGCCTGTCGTGTCCCCCATGTTGTCGCCTCCGTGTGCTGCACACTATAATGAATCGTCTTGCGGCGTAGGGAGTAGCGAGCTGGCGATTACAACGGCGACGACGTTGACGAGGGAGCGAGAGAAAGAACGGGTAAGTTTCCAATATCGAGGCTGGCCTCATGGGACTTCCACCGAGAGGAGTTGCAAAATCGAATGAATCTCCCGCTACAACATGGCAATATACACCGACATTTGTGCCCGCCTGCTGTCGTGACATCGCCCCGACTCGTCCGTGGGGTTGCCATGTGTGAGTGTGCGTGTGTATGTGCGTGAAGCACGATGACCTCACGCTATTCCCATCAGGAGGATGAGCTAAACAAGTTGAACCTACCACTAGAATATGGAAATATACAATACTGTACTTGCGTATGTGTGTTCAATTCTAACTGACCCGAAATATAATTTTGTCATTATTATTATTTTAGTGTTATTACTATTAAATTATGAGTAATATTATTGATATTATTTTCGTTATTATTATTATTATTGTTATTATTATTATTATTATTATTATTATTACTTTACATTATTATTATAATATTATTAGTATTAGTATTATTATTACTATTATCATCACTTTCACCTTAAATTAAGAATTCAACCATGAACGGACGAGAGAAGAATGATCTCAGGAAAACGGAAGGATACCGCGAAGAAAGTAAATGTCAGTTAAGAGTTTGGCCTGAGTAGATATGCGGGTAGATGGTAGTGAACACAGGAGGAGGAAAGGAGGGCACGCCGAATGGAAAGGGGTGGATTGTGCAGGAAGTTGACAATAACGAGGAGGAGGAGAAAAGCATCACAAGAAAGGAGGCGGGCAGAGAAATAGAAGAAGGAGAAGAAGGAGAAGGGAGAGAAAAAAAAAAAAAAAAAAGGGAGACTTGCCTACTTACCATTGTTGTGTTGGCCAGCAAACACTTCTCGCGCACTTTCGTAGATAGCTGGTCATTTTGATTTCATCTTTATTCATGAAAGAACTTGGTCGTAGGAATGGCCAGGTGCATTTAAGGAAAAGCTATGCCTAGGGGAAGATGTGTGAGGAAGAGGAGATAGGAGGAGAGTTGAGCAGAGAGAGAGAGAGAGAGAGAGAGAGAGAGAGAGAGAGAGAGAGAGAGAGAGAGAGAGAGAGAGAGAGAGAGAGAGAGAAAGAGAAAGAACCGGTAAGTTTCAATCTCATGGCCAACCTCGTAAGGAGCAAAATCGAATGAATCTCCCACAACAACATGGGAATATACGCCGCCATTTGCGCTTGTCTGCGGGATGCCTTTAGGGTGTGTGTGTGTGTGTGTCTGTGCGCAGACTGTGTGTGTGTGTGATGCCATAGTTCGCTATACAGTCAAGGAAAGCATGACTTTGCCAGACTGTTCTGTCACACCTCGACTGACTGTCTGCGCGTGTGCAAACCGTGTCTGCGTGCGAACAGACTGTCTGTGTGAGAACAAACTGTCTATGTGTATGCCGACCGTGTCTACATATGAACAGACTGTCAAAATGAGAATAGGTTGTCTGTGTGTATGCAGACCGTGTCTGCATATACTGTCAATATGAGAATAGGCTGTCTGTGTGTGTGCAGACCGTGACTGCATGTGAACAGACTGTTTGTGTGTCGACAGACTATGTATCTGTGTGAGAGTAGACTGTGTCTGTTTGTGCGCAGACTGTGTCTGTGTGTGCACAAGCTGTGTGTGTGTGTTGTCATATTCGCCATACAACCCCGGAGAGTGTGACTGCGTTAGACTGATTCGTCTGACTTTTTACAGACACACACACCCGTGGACCTACTAGCACTGACCCTACCCGCTACTAACTGATAATCTTTGACATAGCTCACTTCGTCTTTGGGCAATCTGCAGACCTCCGTAGCACGAGCCGCAGTGGCAGCGCTTCCGCATCCTCAACAACGGAATGTGTGTATAGCTCGTCGCTGCCTCCTTATTTATATTTGGTTTTGGCTTGGTTCATCGATGCCGGCCCGAGCCAAGGGGGTGCGCAGTTCCACTTTGCACTACTGACGAGGCTAGGTAGACAACGGGACTGGGAACCACTGACGCTAGGTAGGACTAGGACAGTCTTTTGTTGTTTGTGCTAGGACTGCCCTTCGCGGATTCTGCTACGGACGGCTTGCTTAGGGCCTACCTACAACAACTACCTTACGGACCTACAGTTCAAATCTATACAACCATGCTGTGTATGGATGACCAAAAGTGAGACTTTGGGGTGCAGGTTATGGGTTCGAAATCAGGTGACCCACATGGGGCAATATACAGGGTTAGGGACGAACTATGAAGATTTGCAGGACCGTTGTCCGAACGGTGAAACCGTTTTCACAGTAGGAAACTCACATAAGTATGTGGATGTAAATGAGAGTGGACATAGAGGAATGAGAGAGAAGGTGGGAAAGAGGAAGAGAGTGGGGAGACGCGTACCTGGTCTGGCGGCAGTCTGCTTGAGCATTGACATCTTGTAGTTCAATCTTCAGTTGTGCAGTGACTCTAGTTATGCATTGAAGTCTAATCCAGTATAGGTACCAGATATAGGTTGGGCATCATATCAAAAGCGACACATTGTATTCATTGTTGAGATTGGAGAAAGAGAGTGCAGGACACTACATCAGGGTTCATTGTTATGCACTTATCTGAATCTACTTATTGTTTGATACACGACTATCAGGTTTACAGTGTGGAAAAAATTTCAGGATTTTTGTACAACACTCTCGCTCCTATTCCATGCACTAGCGACCACGTTTGATGAGTAGCATGAACGACAATTAGAAGGGGATTAGAACAAGCACAGGAAGAGGAAAAGGAGAGAGTGAGAGAGAATGAGGATGAAGGGAAAAGAGAGAGAATGAGGTTGAAGAGGAAAGATAGAGAGAACGAGGAGAAAGTACATACTTACACTGCCAATCTTTTGCCACCTGCTGTAATTGTATTAGACCAGAATAATGGTTTATATACATTTGTTACATCAATATTGTTGTCGTCATTGTTATAAATATTATTGTTATTATTATTATTATTATTATTATTATTATGACCGAGGGCTAAAATGACGAGGGTGTGAGGCATTGGGGAGGGGAAGAAACATCATCGCATTTGTGATGGTGTCTACCTCCTCCGTCTTTCTCCATCTTATCATTTCCTCTCGAAAACCTATCTCTTCCGCTATAAGTGATTGATGGTGTATTTTCCACTGAATTGTGTATGTTCTCTTTTGCTAATTATAAAAGTTCAGAAAATCGTTGTATAAACCAAACGTGACCAGTGGCAGGGCGATTGTGGGAGCTCTGCCGGAGTTCAAGAGGAACTCTGGAGGCAGAGAACTATAATGTACGCAAGCTTCATCCCTTTCCTGAATCCCTTATTGGCTACATCTCTCTATCAGACCGCACGTAGGAATGTATGCTATACAATTTCCTTGTTTTCTTCAGGACCAAAATTATCAAAAAAGGGAATGAATGTCTGCCTGAAGTAAGAACACTGCCTGAAGTAAGGAAGGAACCTAGGAAAACCGAAAAGGAACCTAGCTTGTTTGGTTTTGAAGAAATAAAGCAGTGTGATGGAGGCTCCCGTGGGGTTGTCACACTGCTTGCATGGACCGACCAAGGCGGATGATAGGATACTCGTCGTGCGAGTTACCCTGCCATCCACCTGACGAACAGACGTTTGGTGGGAATGCCTGTATGACTTCGGCTTTGGTGACGAGGAACTACCGTGCGGTTTCTTGTTACCTTACGGGCTAGACCTAAGAAGTAATCTGGTACTCCCGTGGGGTACAAGGCTTCTAGGCTAGGCCGACTAAGAGAAAGTAAAGGTAATAGTAGACTCCCGTGGGGTTTTCCTATCACCTATCGGACTAGGCTTGGAAGGGAATTAAGTACTCGCCGTGCGAGTGCCTGAACTCCTAAGCCTAGGACGATCTCTTCAATTGAAAGATGGAGAAGAGGGGGGTCCTCGTAGGAACTACCTTATCTCCTGGTAAGTGGGCTGCTTGATATTGGGAAAAGGGGATAGGGGAATAGTTTCATACACACTATTACCGCCACTAACAAATCCTGAGAAGTTATGCATAGTGAAAGTCATATGACAAGAGAGGTGAGGACTCCTGTGGGTTCTGCATACCTCTTGCTCGTACATAATGCATAAGCAAGGAGAAGAACAGCCCGAACAACTTAACCTTGAGTTGTTTGCAGATCTCCTACGTTTCGAAATGGTATTAGGATAACTCCCGTGGGGTCATCCTAATACTTGTTTGATCTAAGGATCAACTAACTAGGGGAACTGTAGAATGGTTGTACTTCGACAGTAGAGGGATACTTCCTCACAAGTAACCCTACTACTTGTTTGGGTATGACTGATGGATGACATGAGTAATTGCTAACAACCTATCTGTCTAACATTGAATCAAGTTATGGGGGGACTCCCGTGGGGTCATCCTATTGTTTGATCGAGGGAAAAGACTTTGCTGTCATTCAGGAAGTCGTAGGATAACTCCCGTGGGGTCGTCCTAATACACTCTCGAGGACAGGCTAGGCTTCGAATTTAATAGGAGGCTTCCGTGAAGACCACCTATTGCTAACCAGAATGTTGTACTAATCCTGCTGAGGCATGGTCTGAAATGTTTCAAGTCTGCTTTTATGATTAACTGATTTCGGGTGGATTGCATGGAATTGAAGGGGTGGTTGAATGCTCCCGTGGGGCTCTTCAGCTACTCGTATGACTAACCGACTGCATGGAATTGATCAAGTAATGGAAGATTCTTGGGTGAATCAACCCCCTACTTGCGTATGTCAGGACAAGAAGAAGAAAAAGGAAAAAGGGAGTGCTCCAGCGGGAGCGACTCTAAAAATCCTAAAAGAAGCAGAATAAAAGGCAAATACCGCAGGGACAAAGATTTAGAAAAGAGGAAACTCCGCGTAGCCTCAGTTCATTAATAAACTCCTAAGGGAGAAAATTGTCGACGACATGAATTGATCTCAGCTAGACTACCGCATAAGCACCAAAGGGTGTGCTTATCCGAAGGAGAGAAAATGCAAGAACTGAGAGTAAGGGAAATATGAGTTCCCTAAGACAACTTAGGACATAGGCAAGCGACTCCTTGAACAAAAGGAGGAAGAGTGATAGACGTCATAGGGTAGGTAGAAGCTAAAAGAGTTAGACTTTGGGATGTTGATCCCAAAGCTCACAGACCAGATCTAAGGGCTTGACCCTTAGATATCAATATGTGGAAAATCGAGTGGGGGTATTGAATCTTTGTTGACCTGTGTGTGTGCAGGTACATGTTTTGATCTATTGCAACTGAAGGAGAAGTCCTACAAAGAGGACTCAATTTTTCTGTTATCTCTCGATAACAAGTCGTCGTTGCCGATTCAACTTTTCCCCCTTGACTTGATACCCACGTCTATAGTCGAACCCTGTGGTCAGTAAAACTGTCCCCTGTGGCCATTGCCTAAATGATCCTAGTCACTCTCAAGGGTCCTTTGAAGAAATGTTAGGGGGTTGGGCTTACATCTCAGGAAAGATAAAGCTGTCATACATGGTTTGGGGAGTGAGGGACAATGTCAATGGTTGATGGTTGACGCCATTAGTGCATGGCATGTGAACTGTCTTTGCATTATTCTGTGCAGGTCTGTCTTGTGCATGGTTTGAATTAAACTGGGATTGACCTCGTGAAGTTTTGGACACACAACACTTGTGAAAGTGGGAAGGGTTCCCAACGATAATACCTCCATATTCATTATCAGTCCTATATAACGTCTATACTATCTGATGTTCAGTCATATGTTAAGTAGAATAGAATGTCATTGGTAGCGAAATGATTTAATTAGTACTTTGATCGTAGTGGTTATAAGAATTTTATGTTTTGGGAGCAGAAGCGAGAATAGACGACCTTCTAAAAGTTTGATATGAATATCTAGAAACCTAGGATAGGGAAATCACATCCTGAACCTGACTTGACTAACGGGTCAGTCTTAAACATCTTACCGCGCGTACCCCGTTTTGTGCTACAGCGATCGAGAAAACGCCCTCGGCCGACCTACCTCTACAAAGGCATGTAAAAGCCTTCGCATGTGGGTCGGTAGCTCAGCAGGGATACGCCTACCTAAGGGTGGTGACAACCCCTTGGGTAGAGGTAAGTTGTACCTTGCGACGTTCCTGTCAAGCGCATCGGTCCGGCACCGCACCAGGGCAGCGCGGGACCCTCCCGGCCACGTCACGCAGGAGTTGGGTAAAATCCTTCGTCGCGAATATACATGGAGCTTCCGCAAGCCGCTCCAGCCGAGTGCGCCAGCCATACCTCCCGCAAGCCCCTACGACAGGATAGGGCCTACGCGAGGCACGACTTACCTCCACCTTACGGGAGCTGTCACCTCCCTTC
>BFEA01000034.1:211856-246610 GCA_003427395.1 Chara braunii
TCCCTTCGGTGGGCGTATCCCCGCCGAGCTACCAGTCCACAGTACGAAAGCTGATCAGTTGCAATCGCAGAGGTGGACCAGCCGAGGGCGTTTCTAGTTCGCTGTAGCATAGGGGGTACGCGCGGTAATACGCCTCTATCGGACCCACACGCGAACCGACATCTTGGGGGGCTGAGGTCCCAAGCGTGACTCGTCGTCGGTCGACTAGGACGCATCCCACACACCACGCGCACACCACTTTACGAACACAAAGATAATACACACACACACACACGAGACGACACAACACAAACAACACGACAACGCTCCTAGTCCCTTCAGTAGCCATCCCATAACTTTCCGATGCGGAAATCAAATAGGCGTCGCGCGCGAGACTTAGTATAAAACCGCGCGGACGCAAGGCTAACTCATATCGACTCGCAATGCAAGCGTACGCAAGCGGTCTCAATGATGGCGTACTATGTAGTATCCATACTCACGCGGACCTCGTTAAACCCGAGGGTCGCTTTTGGCACTAAGTGTCGGCTGACACGCGCCTTGAGGGTTAATCTCTCGACGTTGGACAACCGCCATACGCGGTTGAAGACCACACACCCTATTCTGCACTCTGTGCAGAGTGGGTGGTACACAGGTCCATACCTTTGGTGGCAGTCGTTCCTTACCGCCCTGGAGATGAGCCCCACTCCAGGCCTGGACAGAAGTCAAGGGGTTTGACTTTGACGGCTGCCACGGACTACAACATCCAACAATAAAATTCTAAAAAGCAAAGAGTAAAAGAGGATTTTCCTTCTCTCTCAACCTATAATCTGGCTAACCCTTGCGCACGATCACAATAAGCCGCGCGTATACCCAAGGCACATATAAGTATATACATAAGGTTTATTTATATAGGACGATCACTTCTCACAGTCACAGTGTGACTCCTCTCGGCCATATATATACATAATCGCAGGCAGTCACATCCAGAGTCCGAACCACAAACATACCTGCAATCACATCAAAGATTCAACAAAAGTCAACGCACTACACGGGGTCAACTTCAACCATTCTCTATGCTCATACCGCTTGCTTTAGCCATACAAACCTCACTCTTGTACAACTCCCAAAGTAAATACTCAGTATTTTTGTTAAATGGTCATTCAATAAAGTCCGGGTGAAAACACAATGAAACAATTCAAACCACATGGCTAAAGTCTTTAGGTTGAGTGGCAAGAGTGGATTGGAGTTGAATCGCAAACCGACGAAACGGCAACCGACCTGTTATCAGTGATAATCGAAGATGATCCTCGTGGGATCACGCTGAAACTAGTCCAAATCCTGGATCAATCGATCGAGAAGACCTGTAACACAAGACAGACCAATCCCCAGACTAAAATCATAAGTGTATGGAGGATACAACTCCATAACACACTCTCACCAAAAATCTTTCTAATTGACTAAGCCTGGATCTACCTTTAAGCAGTGCCCAAAGCAAAGGTAGACCCTGACATAATCTCCCCTATACAGAGTGGATCGCCAGAATGGCTACCTGTCAAAATATAATCTATCTCCTTCAAACTAAGAAAATTTTGACAGCCCTTCACGTAGGAGAAGTGTCTTTCCAGAATTTATATCAGCCCGAATATGAAAACGGAAATAGTCTTTGGCTTTCCAAAGTCCAATTTTGTCTAACTCCCTGAATTAACAAAAATTTGGGCAGCACTCCCTTTAGAAAAGAAGACTTTCCAGATTTTTACTAAGCCGTGTAAGAACTTTAGACAAGTTGAATTTTGAAAGGCCAAAATTTGATCAACTCCTTGGATTTTGCAGAAATTTCGACAGCGCTTCCCGTAGAGAAAGTAGCTTACCAGAATTTATTCAAAACCAAGTATAATAAAGGATCCCAGAAAATGCAAGAATTAATCTAAGTAAAAAAACTTAGCTCAGAAAATGCAGGAATCGAAACTAACTCCTATGGCTCTAGCACGTGGCGAGCGACTAAAGCAACTACCTATCAAACTGAAACTCAAACCAAGTAGTAGCCTCACTCAGTCACATGCAGGCCAAACCACGAAGGTAAGTACTCTCACCACCCCAAAGCCAACCTAGCAGACAATAGTTCATAATCTTTCAATGCTTTAACCCTTTATACCTCGCTTACATAAGGCGTAAAGACAGGTCATCCAATCTTATGGAACATGTCGGACTCAGCCATCAAGTATACACGAATAGGTTGCACAACTAATTTTCTCTTCCTTTGGGCACATGACTAAGCCATTCATCTTAGAAACAATGCTTAGTCGCCCTGAACTGTTTAATATCCTTAGAAACAAAGCTCAGCCTGCCCAAAGTTACCTTCAATTATACTCTTAGTTATACTCTCTTCAAATTTATGGTAAGTTATAGTCAGGCCATCCAATCTTATGGAACCCTTGCCTGACTAGCCTGTTCTTAAGTAGAATAATAATCAAACATAGCCAAATTATAACCTTTGGGTTTCAGCATGTGCGAGGCGTTGGGCCGGACCATCCAATCTTATGGAACATATCTGGTCCTCCGCCAGGTTCGTTTCTCTCTGATCAGTTGTGCGTGGCATGAGTCCAAGGCCATCCAATCTTATGGAACATGCCTCGCCCCCAACCAAAGTTACTCCCTCAGAACAAAAGCAAGAAGAGGCTGAGCCATCCAATCTTATGGAACTTGCTCAGACCTCCTCGCTCAGAAACTAATGAAACAGAGTAAAACCCAATTAAACAAGGCAACCAAGCCATCCAATCTTATGGAACATGCTTGGCCCCTGAAAGTCAACCACAGTCAAACCCTCACAAGTCAGAGCAATCAGACCGTCCAATCTTATGGAACTTGTCTGATTCTCAATGCAATTCGAAAAATAAAACACAGCGGTCAGGCCATCCAATCTTATGGAACAGTGCCTGACCCTATAACATTTATTCAAACTTCAAACAAAGTTGTCTTTCTCCCACCCTTCCCCCTGATGCAATCCCTTGTGACAATCTGTTTTCAGACAGACAAGAAACTGAAACTATCATTATACATACATTCCTTTACTTACTCTGACTTGTGTCATGAAAGTCAAACTAAAGTCAAAGTAGGGGTGCATACAGTATACTCAGCCAACCATAGAAAGATGTACAGATAGGGGTTATACCTGGGTTTATAGGGGAAAGCAATGGTTACCTCTCAGTTCCCTGCCTCTAGAACTCCTCCTGAGTTCTGGCAGAGCTCCCGCAATCGGTGGGCGGACTCCCCACAGAGCCTTGATGCGGACCTACGGGTTGCAATCCCGCCTGCCGCCTTCCTCTCAGAATCAATGGACTAGACTTAGAGTAAGAACGGCAGAAGGAGGGGTTTTTAGACTCTCAGATCCAATGGAGTTGCGCTCAGACTCACGTGAGAGGGCCTTCAGATCTTCAGCGCCTTAGGGCCCCGCAAATGGCGGCCAGAATGCGCAGCAGCCTATTCAGACCGAAGTCAACCCCCGACAATAGACTCCCTAGAGACTCTCCCTCTTTGCAACGAAGATCTCCCTTCCCCACCACTCAAGACTCCACCGCAGAGCCCATAACTTAGAGGGTAGAGCCACGGGAGGACCGACTAGCTCACGGCTTCCTTCCAGCTACTTTGCGTATTAGGATGAACAGGGCACTGGCCGATCAGCTTAGCCTGTGCCTCGCAGCTGACTTGTCGTAGCTTAGTTCAGCAGTAAGCGGCGTGCCCAGCCAAGGGTGAACCTGCAATCTTTGCAGCTTGCCTCGCACCACCTCGTTCAACCGGTCAGTCAATGCGCCTCTCACAGGTGAACAAGCAAGCTCGTATCTTCCCTCATACTCCTTAGACCGTTAGGATGGACATCATTCCAACTAACAGGCACGCTTGTACCTTCACAGCTGGCCCGCTGCTGCTTCGCAGTCAGCGTATTGGCCGTCAGACAGGCCCTCCCAATGGGCCTATCAGCGCCCTAGCCAACTGTTAAGCCTGCAGCCTTACGACCGACTCTTCCCCACTTGCTGGCCGGCTTCCCAACAGACCTTCTCCACATCCGGGTTCTTCTTTCCAACATGCGGAGCGCGTGCTGGCCAATGGTAGGTTCCGAACCACACGGCCCCCTCCCAAGTAAGTCTTCAATTTCACTGCCTCGCCTGCGGCACTTTGCACAGAAATGATGAGCGAACATCGATTGAACCTTCCGCTAAAACGCGGCCAGGTGCGCCCTTAACTAGGACGAGCAACGCACTAACTGATAGGCAGGTCTTCTCCTCGTGACCCGCCTCACTCCGCTTCTTCAATCAATGGAGCGAGCAGCACCTCCGTTGACAGGTAAGTCTCGAGCCCGCGGCTTACCTCATATTGCTTCCCTTGGTAGGATGCGCATCATCTTGGCCCGCGGGCGTGCCCCCAACCTTGTACTGACCTCACGCTACTCTTATCGGGGGAGTAAGCAAAAAAAAAACGAACGAATCCACCCGCTAAAACGCGGGCAGGTGCATGCACTAGTGCACGACCCCTCCTCCCCACTTCTTACTATACTATTTCACGCGCAGCTCTCTTTCTCTTCTACCTCTACTATACTAACTCTCTTGCTATTCTGACTTCCGATCCGGGGTCGCCCTATCAACAAACCCCAATCCTAAGTCTTTCCTCCCTGGATTCTGTAAAGAATCGAGCGCGCCATACATTCCCCTGCTCGCCATAGCCTCACTCCCCGACATCATCACGCAGTAAACTTCTCTATCTACCCTCTAATCTACTGAGCTAACACTGAAACTAACAACGGATTCGAATTCGCCGGGGGTGAGAACCCCAAAATCGCCTCCTCCCTCACTCGATTCCGATAAGGATCGAGCGAGGTATACCTCCCTGACTGCGTCGAGCTTGCCCTCCGCCATCGCTTCTCTCCCCGCCTCAATCTGCAGATGAACCCGGTCGCAGATCTCGTCCGGGTGCATTCACCTCCTCTGCACCCGCGTCTCGGCTCAGCGCTTCCCCTCTCTCCTCTGCGCTCGCTACTTCGGCACTCCCGCTTTTCCTTCTCCTTCCGCCATCTATATGCAGGACCTTTCTCGCTAACCACTCATTTTACCAAGTTTCTCCTAAAACTAACATCACCAATCAAGTCGCCCGAGGCCAAAATATACCTGGAGCGACTCTTCCTTCGCCCGTTTCTGTTGAGAAACGGGCCCGACATCACTCCTTCTCCCGCCTTAACTCATTGCTCCCCCGTTGTTACGGTACTTCCATCGCCGAACGCACCCAGCGTGAAATTCCGTCCGGGTTCACTCACCGGTTCCCTCCTACACTCGTCACACTCGCTGCTGCGCTGATGTGCTCCTCCATCAGTGCTTACTGCGCTCTTTTGCGCCATCCCCTCCCCTCTCCGACTCCTGTCCACTCCGCTGTCACTCCGATCTGCATTTGACCCAGCCTGTCGTCCAGATTCATTCTGGGCTTCCTCCCTGTCGTTGCGCTCGCTGGTCCGCTAGTGCATTCTCCCTACCTGTTGGCGGCGCTGGCGCAACTTTTAGTTCCCAGCAGCCCCGACTACTCTGAGGGAATTTTCGGAGGGGACCAGACAACGCTCCTCCCGACAACGCTTGCCAGCCTGAGGGAATCCCTGGAGGCAACCGACTCGTTTCCGGTTCAGTAGCATTCTGGCCCTATACCCAAGTCCGACGAACGATTTGCACGTCAATATCGTCGCGGGCCCCCTTCCAAAGCTTGGTCCTGATGCAACTGGCTAACCCCTGGCCAGTACCACCCGCTATAGCGGATATCGCCCCCGCTGGTGGGTGGAGCTCCCGCATGCTCCCCCATCGGAGGCTCGAGCACGCGGGTGGCGGCTACAGATTTTCCCGAGGAGGTAACCCCGGCTTAGTTACGAAAAACAGTTCATGGCTGACGGACAGTGCACCCTTGGCAATCCCTGCCACCCTCCGGCCGTAGCCCCACAGTCCCATTCGGAGTGGCTTCTCCAATCCCTTTTCGTTTTTAGACTATCCGAGCCCTCCAAGTAGGAAACGAGGGAGGCCGCAGCTACGGACCTCACCACTCTTCACGCGTTAACCTCTTCGGCCCACCTCTCAAAACGGCCGGGACAGGGGAATTCCGGCAACATCCCGACGCGAGGGAACGTATAAGTCAAAGCAAAAGAGGCGAGCGCTCAAGGTCCTCGACCGCCGCGACGATCTCCAAATCCAGCGTCGCGTCTGAGTCGAAGAACGCCGGAGCAAAAATAGTAGTCCGATAACAAAAAAAATTAAAAATATTTAGAAACTTTTAATCGTCAGAATATGCCGAACGCGGAAAAAGGACCCGCTAGCACCGCTTTGACGCTGCCAATGGCAAAACCAAGAGGGATAGCCCCGCCGGGCCCTCAACCCCTCGATCCGTCCACGCCACTTTGATCCCTGCGTCGTCGCCGCTCGGTCTTCGACCCCTGAATCTCTTTGATGCAAGTCGGACGCCGTGACTGCTAATGTTAGGCCCAAGTCTGGGTTCCACTATGACGGACGCCTAAATAAACGGACGCTACGCGACGCGCCGACCTACCGAAGCGCCTTCAGAAGTCACATTGTTGTCGACGCCGCCCTCCGTACGTACACACAGGTCACAGGCAAGCGCCTCAATCAACGAGACATAATCCTTTTAATCCCTGTTTAATCAGAAGAAAATCCCGGTCGGCGATCACGTCGTCTCTTCAGTCATCAACAATTAAGAAGATCATGCGCGCCTCAAAAATCCGCGCACCTACACACTCTCTATTCTAGTCAACCATCCAGTCATCGTAAACCACAGACGCAGCCGCGCCTAGCATGGTATACTTAAACTTTAAACCAAGCTTCCTTTCTGTCGCTTGCAAAAACCAGGGCAGATACCCTTGTAAGGGTATTCGCGCCGATAACGTCCCGGCCTGTCGCGGGGCGCCGTGAGAGGTATAACCCGCGCGCACGGTCGGAGTGGTGACTGGTTCTTTTCAACAAAACATCCTGCGTGACACGACCGTGAGGTTCAACGTTCCCCATCAGGGCGCGGGATCGCCGCGCGCGACAGGTGGCGCCGTTGCCGGGGACCTTCGGTTGCCTGCCGGGATCCTATGTGAACGGACCTGGGTCTGGTTAATTGAAACCCTAGCAAAACGACAAATGAAAAAAGTAGAATGCCATGTGACTTCCACTGGTTAGTAAGATAGCTAATTAGGATCATTGGTGGTCTATAAGTACGAGCTCCTTTTGAGATAAAATGAGTACTAGTTAAAGCCTTGTGAGCCTTCGTCGACACTTTTATCACCTTCCCAAGGAGGTAGTTGCTCCCGAGTATGTTCATGGGGGGAGTATGCAAGTAGCGACTAAGGACGACGAAGTCTTCATAAAAGCAGAGTCGGTGAGGATAGCGGATGAGCCGATCAACACAATAGGATTTAACAAGTTCTTATCGATTTTGCACGAGAGGGTTTTCGACTTCCTTCCGACCATATTAATTTTCATCTCTACAATGACCTCGCGTATTCCCGCTTCTGAAATCTTTAATTAAGATCCTCTAGATAAGTAGTTGGGTAGATTATATTACGCCACAAAATTGAGATTCCTTAATAAAGGGTACGTATCGCTATACGTAGGCGATACCTTAATCGGTAGGTGGCTAGGAAGGTGCTCCGAGTAACATCTTTCTCCACCCATGCAGCGCGGATCAGGAGCTGGAAGGGAAAAAGGTGGACGACAAGGAAAGGCTACAGATAGACCTATTGATTTGATGAGGGAAAGAGAAGAGCGGGAGGAAGAAGACGAAGGGGAGGAGAAATGGGAAGGGGGTGCGATTGCGCCAGCATCAGGAATACTTACGTGAGCGCCATCTCCTGGGAGGATGGCTTATTATTCTTATAAGTACGAACAACATTACGGCGCTCCGCCTCCACGCTTTGAACTACCTCAGCGGACTTATCCAATGGCATATTCCTCCCCCTCTTCTTCTATGGCACGTCGACTTCAACAGTTAACTGCCCTTCCCCAGTTACCTCGACTGGCTCTTCCGCCGCCGCCGCGTGTGCCTGACCCTCTCGTAGTATCTCAGGCTACGCCAACAGATCATCCGTTATGTATCACCCTGACACTGTTCTTCCTATGTCAGATTGAATTGTGTGGACTGATTTTATACCTATTGTACAAAGGGGTTATATGAAAGCGATGTCCTAATACACTAAAAGGCGTAGCATGACTAGGATAATTATGTTTAGATGTTTGTCTAGGTCGTCAGACAAAAACACCCTCAAGGGGGAGTAGATCACGATGACTTTTGTACTTCTCCCCTTGTCAGTTACGATACCCATAATGGAGGAGGTATCCGTCTGGGAAGAAAAAGGGGATGCGATGAAAGGTATTGGCGCCTCCTTAGGGATGATCGATATAAATATGTGTATGACGATCTTTGTGGGATTATGTCCAGGGAAGACACAAATTCGCCTTTGTTCATAAGTAAAGTACTAGTCGATCAACTATAGCAAAAAAAAAAGGAGGAAACAGTTCTGGTAGGATACTAATGAGTCCAAAATATGTTCGGGAATGCAAGGAGGTCGGAACGTGAATAGTGTAAGTAAGGATCCTCATTTGTTATGGGTTTTTAATTTTAGGAAAGAATCAACGTGGGTTGAGTCCGTCCTTGGGAGAATTTTAGAGTTTGGTTTCATCTGTAAGGGGTAGGCAAAGGTTCTTGAACCTGAGTGTAATCAGTAAGGTAGTGAGGAGTTTGGTATTAAATCATCTTGTTCATGTTTAACTGCATGGCAAGATTCAGGTATGAGGCTATCTGTTAGAACTTATCTCGTCTAAGACCATCTACCTGAACATATCTAATTAAGCGTTAAAATATCTTCCTTTAAAGGCTAGTCATCTGGGCTTATCTATGTAAATTTATCCATTTGCGTCGGTTTAATCGAGTCAAGCCTATTTTATACTATTTATATGAAACTATCTATCTGATGCATTTTTATTAATGGTTACTCGTCTGAGTTACCCATCTGAGTTTATTTATTTAAGACTGCGCATCTTAATCCATCCTTATAAGCTAATCAAATATGACTACCCGTTTATAACTATTTCGCTTGAACCTATGCGACGGATTGCTCTCCTTATAAAGAGTAGAGATACTACGCAAAATCCACGTTCGACGAGGGGTTGAAGGTGAATGGAGTGACCGGTTTCTTGGGGGGAAGAAATTTTCTCAAAAGGTGGTCAGTGTGTAGAATCTACCTTTGGAGAAGTTGCGATCCTAAATTATCCTTTCCCTAACAGATGACTTGAAGGAACTATAAATTTGTCTTCTAAAGTAGTAGTGAGACCCGCGCCGGAATTAATGTTCCTGGTCCATATTGGGGTGTTGTCACCTGACCCTTTGAAGACTGGTGACTACATTACTACTGAGAAGGAGGAAAGTATTTGAGCCTTGTTAGACTATGGTCAATGACGGAGGCGACCACTACCTGCCGCAAGGAAGCAGGGGGTGATTCCCTAGCTATCTTTGTGACAAGTGGGTTCATCAGCACGAGATGGGATATGACTTCCTGGAACGTGTATGGTGGGGTTGTCAACTAATTGACAAAAGTCTGCACGGAACGAATGCTGGAATCAGAGGGTGAAGCAGTGAGGCTTGGTCCTTGAGCGGGGTTCGAGAGTCTAAGATGTTAACCCTTTTAAGGGATTACACTTCCCCTTGACACAAGATACTCCTGTCAAAGCCGAGGGAGTAGAATGTAGTATTCTCATTATTTTTGCATCGAAAAATATTTATCGTTGGAGAATTTATTGACCACAGAATAACTGTTGTCTATTATAACAGTTACCATAAGTTTCTCCTCATCACTATGCACGCATATGCCAATTAAACTTGTCTTTTGCTTGCTAATACTATTTGCTTACTCAATTATTATAATTATTGATTATTGTCATTACTATGACAGTATGTCCCTATTATAGGTAACAATTATTATAATAATTTGTGACATTCAATATTTAAAAGTCGCAAATGCATTATTATCGCAGTATAATATCATCTGCTTTTGAATGGTCTTAGACACTGGAAGTGAGCGATGTATGATTTGAAGACTACCTTTCAGGAATAATACTGTAAGAAGGAGAGACTCTGTATAGTGATGAGAGGTGTTTGCTGGACGTTTGTTTGTATAAGCAGGACCTAAGGGAAACATAGGTAAGCATGTCAAAGAAACGGTTAGAATCTAGTTATTTAAGTAGTTGGGGCTTAACGTGGGTAATTAGGAAAGGATTACGCCTTATTGGTGGATGAGCGACACTTCGATTTTCTTTCTTTTGAACTCTATAATAGGGCCTTCACATTTTCCTTTCTTTAGATCGACATATCCCGGAACCTATCCCGCCGCCTATTCTACTCCCACCCCACTCCAAGTCTCACTGTCTCTCCCGTCGAACAAAACCTCCCCCCCCCCCAATCTCACACCACTCCCATTCTGCATCCCCCCCCCTCCCCCTCCTCCAGTTATCGGAAGCATTCTATCTCCCTCCAATAATCCAATAATCCATTATCACAAACCTCATACCACATGCCGCTAACAGGGCCCATACAAATCCATCCCTGATCATGCCCCCCACCACCTTCGATCCCCCCTCAAAGTCCCATCCTACTCGCAAGATTCTATCCCCGATCGAGCCCCCCATCCCACCCGATCCCCCGCAAATTGCCATCCTACCCTCACGACTCCTTCCCCGATTGAGCCCCCCATTCCCCCCTTCCCGATCCTTCATCCCTGATCGTGCTCGCCACCACTCTCGATCCCCCCTCAAAGTCTCATCCTACTCGCAAGTTTCCGTCCCCAATCGAGCCTCCCTTCCCACCCGACCCCCCACAAATTGCCATCCTACCCTCACGACTCCATCCCCGATTGAGCCCCCCATTCCCCCCCTCCCGATCCTCCCGATCCCCCTCAAATTTCCCTCCTACCCTCACAACTCCATCCCCGATCGAGCCCCCTATTCCTCCCCTTCCGAGCCCCCTCAAACTAACATCCTGCCCCCTGCGTTAAATCTAACCCCCCCCGTTCCCCTCCAGACCTGCAAGTCCCGACCACCCTAATATCCCTCATCCGCAAACAAGAAGTCTTAAGGTGCCCCGCTTATCGGGATCCTCCAACATTTCCATCCGCCCTCCCTCCCTCCCCTCCCCCCCTTCCCTTTCTTCCCCAATCCGCCCCAGCATACCTTACGACTATCCATCAAATCGCTACGCCCAATCCCATAATCTACACTGATCGACCCACATCCCAGTCCCCCCCATCTTGTCGAAAATATAACAGCTTGTAAATACTATCCTCCAAAGCAACCGCTCACCAACGAGATTAGTAAGGGCCAAACTGCTTAAGCAACCACATCTATTTGGACAACGCGTCGTTCCCCAGGCGGGGAGATTAGGTACTCCTTTTAAATTGTGTATTCACTAAATTACCAAATCCGTTTTCGAAATCTGTTGCTGTGCATAAGTAGGATTCAATATTGTAATCCTTGAAGTATTTACTGACTGCATAAATGACACCACACTTTATTACGCTTTATTACCTTGCAAAATCACGCTCCCCGGGTGGGGAGGCGAAACCCTGCCAAAATTTCCCCAACCACCAGACAGTTCTTCTGCACGTAATAGATAGATCCTCTCCACATCCCTAACTAAGTATTGTTGCGGGCTGGGAATCTTCACTCCAGTCTTCACTCTAGGAACCACTCCAGGAACCAAGCGGGCGAAAATGCAGAGCCCAGGGGCAGGCAAGTCGCCTGCCACGTTTAAACAGACGGTCGCTCCTCTCAAGTGAGTAAAGCCTCCACATAAATCATCGAGAACGACGCCCTTAAATTCCTGATTGAGAAAACCAAAGTCCAGGGGGAAATGGTGATTAAAAAACAAACAAATGCAGAGGGCAAAGAAGAGGAAACAATGATTTGGAAATACCCAGACGGGAAAGTCTCGGAACTTGACGATCTTCACAAAAGACATGTGGTTGTTTTCAACTTCTCAATGAACGGAGCTGAGTTGATGCCGACAAAAAAATGGAAATGGATTGCATAAACCATCAAGACTTCAGGCAAATCCTTCTCCATGATCAATCTGGGACGCAATTCAGTGATGGTCATCTTTATCTCAGAGGACCACGCAAGGATTGCAGCGGAGATGAGATCCTGAAATTGCAACGGATCAATCTGCACTATCAATCGTTGGAAAAAACAAACCAACGTAAGGCCAACTCCATCCTTTTCAGTATCCTGCAAACAGACCCTCCTCAAAGAACAATTTTGGGGGCAATTCCACCGGATCCAAAGAGGGTACCATGACCTAGTGGTTGATAGGTTAGAGAGACAATACCCAGCGAACAAGATACTAAAACTGATTTTGTCGATGCCTGACTTTTTGTACCCACATGTTGGAACAATGACCGCCATCCTCGAAGTAAAAGCCGACGACCCGCCCGTCTTTCCATGCGAATGGGAGTTACACATCGAGGACAGAGTTCTGGAAGTCGTGGTCTCCACCAAATCTTCCCTGATCTGTTTCAGATGCAGGGAAAGGGGCCATTTGGGATCAGACCCAACATGCACCAAATTTCCAAAAAGCCAGAAGGAGAGGAAGTTGCTTCCTAACATGCTGGTCGAAGTGGAAGAAGCACCGGGTACCTGGTTCATAGTAGACCCAGCCTATGATGGATGGGTCTTCGATGATAACCTGGAAGACCCGGAATGGGTCTGGCACTTCTCAGACAAGGAACCAACAACGAAAAAACCAGAAATCTTCCCTCCCGCTGACAGCAGATGGCAAAAGAAAGCAACAGGCAAAGAATCAGGTAACCTAGCCAAGATCAACACGATTCCTCTCAATGATTCTCGAGTCATTCTGGAGGAAAAGGTGAGGGAAAACCTACTGTGGGATCTGGACTCTGTTCGGGAACAAATTGAAGAAGAGTACCAGAAACAGCCCCAAAAGATTCAGGCCAAAGTGGAAGCCTTCATCAATCGTAAAGAAACGAACAAAAGCAAGAAGCAAGCAAAAAACAGGAAACAAACTTCGGTTGACAACAAGAGAACAACGAAAGACGCAAGAACGAAGGAAGGGGGTGAACCGCACCTCGAGAAGAGAAAAGGGACCACGTCAGACAACAAATTGGGATCAGGGGAACCGTTGGTAAGTGAGCAGCAACCAACCCTCTCCCCCCTTTCACAAGGAACCCAGATGGACAGTGACCAGTCCACCGGAAAATCCAAAGCCAGAGACCCATCTTCAGAATCAGGGGAGGACGACCCAACCAAAAGATCCCTTCAATGGCTGAGAGAATACATTGAAATAGCCAAAGCAGAACGCGAACACCTGTTCGATATCCAGACTGCTTGCCTAAAACATATGGAGAGAACTCACAACCAAAAGAAGGGAACAGTAGCAGGAATCAAGACCTCCTCCAACCAGTATGACCTGCTGGTAAAGGCAGAGGAATTCACGGAATACACAACACTCGGATATGCTGAGAAAAAGAGGTCAAGAGAACAAGGACTCATGGATACAGACATCACCCAAGTGGAATCAAAAGAAGCCCTGCAGAACTTGAGGCCAAGAAAATGGAGAACCAACAGAAACCAAAAGAAGAAAGGTGTCAACAGGGAGGGAAAGGGAGTGGACTCCTCAAGCAGAACAGCCCTGTCTGAGCTGGAACAAGAAATTGCGGTGGTGGAAGCCCTGTCCGATAAGCTGAAAAAACTGAACAAAGCATACGAACCCGAGTTCATTTCCCTCACTCACATTGCAGAGGGAAAGGCCCCCCAAGTACTTGGACAGGCCCACTCTGCAAAGTTGACTTTGATGAGCACTAGACCACTAGTTGCAGCAAGATACATGGAAAGGAAAAAGGAGTGGCAGGTAGCCACAAATGTGGCTTTCACAATCCCTAGGATTGAAGGAGGCCAAAATGTGGCCACCATTCTGCAAGAAAAGATCACAACGGTTTACCCATTGGGGATATTTGAAATTGAGTCCCAGATGGCTCAGCAGGAGGAGGTGCTGGTCTTGGAACCACAAGAGGAACATCTTGACACAGAAGAGCAGCAAGGCCACAACGAGTCCCACGAGGATCGGGCAGACCCCAGATCCCCGAGGTCATTCACTCCTATCATAGCCAAGATGCCTGAAGACACAACACTCAAGGTAGGGATGAGATGGCGGCCATGGAGCACAGTGATGGCCATCCCCTACAGCGTGTTGTCAGGGATGGGCATCCCAACAGAGCTTCAAGCTGCCACTTTAGCAGAGCTGATCGACAATGGCACCTTCGATGGAGATGGTGACCTGGGGTCAAAAGCATGGGCAGTGGATATGAACAAATTATACAAAGACGTCTACTCCTCAAAGGATAAAATGGAGGATGACCCAGAGGGATGGAACATGGAGAAGGGTGAGGAACAATCGGATACACCCATAGATGAGGAGACTAGTGACAATTTAGGGGAATACAAGATAGATGACCCAAAGGCCTCGACCCAACCCGACAAACCGGGAGACTCAGTTGAGTCTATGGAGACGGGGGGTTCGGGCGTCTCTAAGAGTAGTGAGCTCCAATATGCTTGGGTCCACCTAACCTGACTGTCCATGGAGGAGATAAGAAAAACAGCAAATGAAACAGGAGGTAAAGCGAATTGGAAAACCCAAGGGATCCCTATCCGAAGCTGGAACATTAATGGGCTAGGGAACGTCATAAGTAAAAAAGATAAACTGAACGATATAATTAAGGGCCTTAAAAGCCCATCTAATAAATATGTGGATATCATACTACTGCAAGAAATACACCTAACCAACTCTGAGGAACACCTTAATGTAAGGAAATTTTCACAAGGAGATTAGGAGGAGTCAAAGATGAATATGGGCTACAGACTCCAACTCAGCCACCAAAGGGACAACCATCCTCATACCCAAATCCTCGCGCTTGTACTCAGCCGACTCAGTGGTGAGTAGTGAAGCAAACTGTGTTACAGGCAGGTGGTGCTGGATTGATATGAAGTGGAAGGAATAATCAACGTTTATGCTCCCAACAACGCCACAGAAATAGCAACCTTCATTCAGACAGTAGGACGATTAATCACAACCGCCTCCCCTTGTGTTATAGCAGGGGACTGGAACACAACCATCGATCCTTGTAATGACAAAATTTCCAGAGCAGCATCTCAACAATCTTCTCAGGAAGCAATTCCAATCACCCAGCTAATGATGGATCACAGCCTGTTCGACCCCTTCCGCACATTACATCCGGATACAAAGGCCTTCTCCTTGGTCAAGAAAAATCACGCCCACCACACAGCCTTCTCTAGGATTGAGTATTTTTTAGTCTTCGAATCTATGTTAGGCGCGTTCACGGAAGCTGACATTATGACACTTGCCCCCTATTTAGTACTCGACCACAAACCCATCGAGCTAATCCTATGTTTCGACCAATACATAACAAAAGGAACCAGCTTCCACAAACTGAACAACTCCCTACTCCTAAGCCAGACTTTCGGAGAGAGGATTCAGGAATGTTGACTTAATTCCAGAGGCATGCTCTTAGAGGGCCAAGACAGATGGAAGTGGTTTTAAGAGAGCTACCTCTCGCTATCACAGTCAACTGCTCGAATATCCCGATAACTAGCCAACGACCGCAGACAAAGGAAACTATATCTAGAAACGACCATAAAAATTATTGAAGCCAACCTCATGAGTGATCCCTATTCACCCCTGTACACAACTACCCTAGAACAAGCTAGGGAAGAGATATCATTATGGAGAATGTGGGAGCTGAGAGGTCTCCAGATAAGGGCAAAAATGACTGACTATGAGTTAAATGAATCAATGAGCAAATATTTTTTTTCCAGAACAAAGCCAACACGATTGAAGGTCTAAAAGAATGCACAGGTGAACAAAACACCAGAACAGACAGTGAAGGGATGCTACAAATAGCCAAAGGGTTTTACCACGATCTGTACCAGAAGAAAACCCTCTCCCCCCCCCCACAACAGTAAGAGAGGCAAGGTAAAAAATGCTTCAATATCTGTACAAAACAATTACAACAGAACAGGCTGCAGTGCTGGACAAGCTAATTACCCTTGAAGAACTAAAAACAACACTGAAAAACATGAACAATGACAAATGCCCAGACATAGACGGACTCACCGAAAAATTTTGGGACCTGTTCTGGCCAGTCATGGGGAATGATCTCCTATAGTTCTACCAAGATAGTTGGGAAAAGGGAGGAATGGGCGAATTTATGAGTAGTAGCGTGGTGACCCTACTTTATAAAAAAGGAGACTGTGAATACGTTGAAAACTACAGGCCTATCTCTATTCTTACTCTCCCCTATAAGATTCTAGCAAAAACATTGGCCCTCAGAATTCTTGACCTTACAGACAAGTGCTTCCATATAGACCAATTTGGATTCATCCCAGGCAGATACATTCTGGACAACGTCCTTACGCTGAACGAGGCCTCCCGTAAAGTAAGAGAGAAGAGATTGAATACAACGATACTGTTTTTTTTATTTTGAGAAGGCATACGACCAAGTCAATTGGGCATTCCTTAACGCAAGCATGGAAAAAATGAGGGTCGGACATAACTTCAGGAAGTGGGTAAGAATCCTCTATACCGACGCATCCGGTTGTGTACAGATCAACGGACGGTTATCCGAAAGATATCCAATTTCTCGATCAGTACGACAGGGCGATCCTCTTGCTCCACCTATATTTTTATTCGTGATGGAAGCCATTGCCTCCTTTTTGTGTAAAGACCCATCAATTCAACGTTTACCGGACCTTGACATGGGCACACCGCACCATACTCAATTCCCAACAGTAATAATGTTCGCGGATGACCTCACTGTCCTAATCAGAGCCTCGGATCGTCAATCAAAGCTTTAGTAAGAGCGATGGAAGCATTCAGGCTAGCCTCGGAAATGAAGGTCAACTGAAAAAAACCATAGGATGGTGGCTCACAGAAGAGGAGAGACCCCAGCTGGAGCGACTGGAAGCGGATATGACATGGGAACAACCCGAAGAACCAACTAGGTACCTGGGTATTATGGTCTCCAAGGAAGGCCTAGCCCCGCAAGTGGTGCATAACCTGTTAACTAAGCAAATCAACAGATTGGGGAAATGGGGAGACCAATATACTTCCCTGCTATGGAGGGCCCTAACGTTGAACACCTCCATCTTTTCGATGATGTGGTACATTGCCTCCATCTGGACAATACCTGACCACACGATCAAAGAACTCAATAGCAGAACACGAGTGTATCTATGATCAGGGGACCCTAACAAAACCAGATACATCCCCAAAAACGAGGGAGCCTTCTAAAGGAGGGCTAGGTATAATTGACCCGAAACAGGAAATAAAAGCCCTGCATATGAAATGGATAATTAAACTGCTAACTCAACCAAGGCTGGCCTGGCACAAGCTTGCACTTGATAGTGTACGAGCCATAGGCCCAGTCCAATCACGGGTGAATATGTCTGGACTATTCTGGGTCATGAATAAGGACTGGTCTCCCAAGACAGGAAGGAGAAGGCGGAGGAGACTTCACAACAAAGTGGGGCCACCTCTCCAACCCCTTACTGGTCAGCCCTCATCCGAATCTGGAGAAGCATCATGCCGAAAAAAGTAAGAAAACTGAAGTCCAAAGAACAGGTTCTACGACAATCCCTTTTCTGAAACCAATGCATAAGAGATGCGGGGGACGTACCCCTGTCCCTATCTAACGGGCAACAATGGCTTTCATGGCTGGAAAGAGCTTCTAAAGGAAGAATTCACATGGAAAGCGGGGGAGTGGGGAGTCTTAATTCAGGAAGCTATACCGGAGAGAGCTTATCAATTTTATCGCAGATCCTCGAGTGCCGACCTATCGACAATTTTCACCTCCTTCCCTATAGACCACCCTAATCCCAAAACTCTCACCATCAACAACATTGACCCACAAGAAGCAACCCTCAACTCATACACACTTCGAAAAATAAGAGTTTTGGGTACATGGCCAAAAACAATATTCCAAGCCAAAACTCCAATCCAGAACCTAGAATTCGACCCAGAAGAATGGGCTTGGCTCTCGAGTAGCAATAGATTTCGCAAAACACCCATCTCGATAATGCAGTACACAGTCAAAATGGGATATAGGATGCTACTAAAAACGAAGGACCCAGAACCGGTTATCAAGGGAAGATTGACCAAACTGCTTGGTCAGAGAATGGAACCAATCCCCAAATTTCCTTGGAGAAAATACAATCAATTCGTCCAGTCAAAATCAGAAGTCTTCAATGGTTAATCACCTACAATGCCATCCCAGTGAACACATGGTTACACGTCCGCAGGCGAAACAATGACCCTAACAGTTCAGAACAATGTGCCATATGCTCTGATAACGAACAAGAGGACATGTTACACTGTCTGATAACTTGCAGCTTTGCTACTGACATATGGGCGAGAGCTGCAGCTCTCTGGGACTACTTATTTCCTTCTCCCTTACCTGAACACCCCATCTAGCTACTCCTATGGACTAACCTCCCCTCACAATTCAACAAGTCGGAGCGCATCTGTTTCGGGATAACCAGAAAGGTGACACTGTGGGTAATATGGAAGGAAAGGTGCAATCGGACCATTGACAACTCCAGCATACCGTCGGAACAAGTATGGGCATCAACGAAAATCCTCATGGAATCTGACATCCGCTGCCAGTGGAAGAAGGTCAAGCTTCAAATTCAGCAGGACCCGGGCAAACAACAGGAAATGATAGTCACGTTCAGAAGGGTGTGGCTGGTCCAGGGAAAGATAGCGGACATTCACGCCCTACAAATCAGATCGAAAGACTGACACAATTCAGCTACCCCCTGAGGAATGAGAGGCTCCATCCAGAAGGAACAACACGATACCAGGGGTACGCGAGACCCCCTCGGAACCACCCACCAAGCGGCTGTATGCTGTCCGGGGTAACACTCAGTGAGCTGCAGAATGTACAAATACCAATGGGATAATCCAGTGGCATAAGAGGCGGTCCATGATCCAATCAGTTGCTTATCTCCCTTCTCCTTTCTTTAAACGCAGTATCTGACAGTTTTCAATATGGAATCTGAGAGGGAACTAAGGGACAGGCAAGCTGACAATCAATCCTCCTTCAAGGAGTAATCGATGCTGGTCAGGGGTCCTTCGGCCATACGGAACGAAGCGTGAGCGTGTATATTGATTTATTCATTCTTGACTTGCCGGGGGAATAGGAACCGGACTGATGCTCCCCATAATGGATCAGGAGCCAAGACCATAATGTGAGGCCTATGCCTCTATGAGCCCCTTTTTGCCCCATTCTGAAGCAAGTCGGCCGCCCTAAGTGAAGGCAGGCTCAACGAGGCCCTCAGGGCCCTGTTTTGGTCACCACGCAACTCAAGGAAATTCAGGCAGTTGCGTAGCGCCAGTTGGTTGAGAGAACCCAGGCCCTGGGCCGTCTGTGTGAATGTATGGAAAGCAGGCCCTGGGCTGGATACGGGTACTGGGCCGAACACCGGCCAAAGGCAGTTGGGCGCATGCAACACTTCAGGCCCAAGGCATGTTCTCGTTCGTGCTGGGCCTCAGGCTACTGGAAGCTTCCTGGGACTGGACGCAGGCAGGCCACTTCGATATAGCAAAGGGCCTGCCTCCGCATTCGGAATTCGGGTGCTGTCTGCATGCTGCGCTATTTGCTGGCTGGCGCCTACGCGCTCACGGGCGAGCAGGGAAAGAGCAGGCAGCCATAGCCGAGCTGCGCTGCTGTAAGCTGGGTGTGGCGCAGGGTGGTCCTTGGGTGCAAGTGGCATCTGTGTGYWGGGGAACGAGGTTGTGAGTAAGGCGAGAGACATACCTGGTGCTGGAAGCGTGCGACATTGGTCGCTGTATGCTCGTACTTCGGGAGAGCTGTTGTCGTCAACTTTGGCATTGTAGTATAGGCTAGATAGGATCTGCCACATGCAGTCTGGGCGCCAAGTGCCAGATAGGATATCAACTCTGGTTCTTCATTGATGATGATGATGGGACTATTTCAGCATTGTCAATTATGAACTCTTGGTGTGTTCTTATTTTGGTGAATCTCGTGATGCAATTCTGCTGTTGGTTCAAGGTCACGACTATCTGGACTCATATGTATGATGCTCTTTGATTGCTGAAGTTCGCTATTGCTCATCTTCCTTGCAATAAGGTCCTGTTTAAGGAAAAAAATAATAATAATAATAATTAAAAAAATAATAATAATAAGATTTCAGCGTTTTTTGGAAATGGTCACCACAGACAATTCCAATGGACAAAAACTCTACAGAACATTGAGAAATGGTCACCAGTGACCAGACACAATTCCAACAGTCAAAAGAAAAAAATCACAAAACAAAAGTGAAAATTTGGCCAAAAACACCTGATTTCAGCAATGAAAACAGTTTTACCCCGTTAACCACTGGTGGCCACATGCAGCTGAGCAGCTCCTGGTGTCTGTTCCTAAAGGAAAAGAGAAAAGAATCCTTTGTGAGCAGAAGCAGTACATGGATAGAAGTTTCGTGGTACTGACTGCTCATGATATACCGTCTTGTTCCTGTTTTCAATCAAACTTACCTTCCACAGGCAATAGCCATGGAGGAGAAGGAAGCAATGATCTTTGATCTTGTAACAAAAAGGACAGCAAAGATATCAGTTGATGCCCCTGTAAGTTTTCGTTTTCTATTCTCAATTGCTTTTCTTTTCTCGCTAAAATGTCCTGCTCTCTTTTTCGCCTTTTCTTTTTTCAGCTGCCCAGCCTCTTGATCTGGTAACACAAGTCACCAGATCATTGAAGCTCCACCAGGGATAAGTGGGAGGGTGGAAACGGGTCAGCAAAGTAAGATGCATCTCTGCAGGTCCATGCACCCCCCCTCCTTGCCCATTCCTTGAATGCCAGCACTGCGGGTTGTTGAGTCTGTGCGCAAATTGGGCAACCACCCCAGCCACTCAAGAGTCAAAACGGAGATCACAGATCAGATTATCTGTCACACATCATGCTTGCAAAGTTGTATTAGGCTTTACTCCCACAGTGAATTATACAACAATGCAACCTGAAACTGCACAACACGGTCAGTCAATCACCCTCCTGCCTTATATTAGCCACTGAAAACAGAAATCAGAGATCAGATTGACTGTTTTCTGGGTTCCATTTTCTCATATCGAACGTCTGTGACAATACTTTGTTTGCTTGACTGAAGGGAACGCAATTGGTACGTAAAGCCAATCAAGCAAGGTTCAGAATCAGAAAAAATGCGAGCAAATACAAAGGCATAGTAATGAGATAGTGAGCGACGAGAGTGAGAAAGAGATTGAGAAGGAGAAGAGAGACACCCACGGAAAGCCATCAAAGATGTACGTGAATCGAGCAATGATGCTCAATTAAACTAATAATGAAGCCAAAGTGAGCACCATCCAGCTCAACGACTTCTGTAATGGTGTCTTGAGTGGAGTACGCATTTTGAGGCACCTTTTCCCCTCTTTACTGTTATTTTATTTTAGGGGGAAGTATGTTCATGTCACTTTTGAGCATCGAATGAGCAAAAAAAACATGCGGCAGCAAAGAAAACAGGCGCCGAGTTCGAAAAGCAACGAAAGTACCAACGGCCGTGGTGTCAGGCCGGGTGTCATAACTACAGGGGTCGGCCGTGGTGTCAGGCCGGCTGGGTTTCATAACTACAGGGGTTGGCCGTGGTAAAAGGGCCTTTACCCGATTCAGACCCTGTACGGCAATTGCAACATAGAGGGGTCACTCACCAGGGCCCAACTCGTGAAAGCAGATCAAAGGACATGTTCTCGGGGTCAAAGGTCACATCCTAACTAAAGGAAAAGCCAATACTAAAGGTCACATTTGTGCCCCTGGACGAACAGTTGTAATATTCAGATGAGGGAGTCACATCTGTTCATCCAGGGGGTGTGCAAGTCATGTCTGTTCATGCAGGAGATGTGTCTGTACGTGCAATATGTGTGTCTGTTCGTGCAGTATGAGTGTCTGTTCGTGCAGAATGTGTGTCTGTCCAAAAGGAAGTCAAAGGGCAGGTTCCCAGTTCTATCTAAGTCTAATAGGAGGTCTAGATTCAGACGCCCAGTCCGAAATCAAGGCCAAATGGCCGCAGCAGCGGCAGACCCTGAGGGGAAAATACTGGGACACACATGTGCATGGGTCTGGGACTGAAGGAGGCTCAAAGTGCCAATGCAGACCAATGCAGACCTCGCCAGGGGAGGCCAGTAGTATAAAGCAATAGGCCAGCCTCCCTTGACATCAGATTCCCGCTGGCGTATTGGCGTGGAAGTGTTGTATGCACTTGTGCGCTGGCTGGCTGGGTTAGCGCTGGAGGAGAAGCTGCGCTGAGAGGAGGAAGAGAGCTGGGCGCTGGCTTGCAAGTGGCAGCCATATCTGCGCCAGCTAGTTGGTATAGTTAGTGGGTTAGTAGTTAGTCTACAGTGAGTAGCATTCAAAGTAGATCTTCGTAGTAGGAGTGTGCATGTATGGTGGGACAAGAGAACCAAGACTGAGGTCCAAGGGAGAGAAGAGAGAGAGAGAGAGGGGTAGGATCTGGTTATGGTGGATACTTACTTGCTGTGCACTGTACTTGAGTTCTGAAGGTGGCGCTGGCTGAGCCAGGCCCCATTCATGAGACGGAAGGAAGAAACTCGTGATAATGTTGGGCGCTGAACTTTGGATCTCGATATACTCTTGTATAATGTGTTGATGATTAATTGAGGTGCGCATCTTGGTTCTATCCCATCTTATTTGGACTATGTGTGAGTTTCATCTTGTGTGAGTCAATGTCTATGCATGCGTTGTGATACACTCCAGCAAGAGGAGGACAGTCAGGTCCCTTGCAATCTTGGTATCGGAGCAGAAGCTTGTTGCACTCACTGCGCTGGCATGAGTAAGACCGGCGAGAAGAAGGAAAGAATGCTGGCTTGAGGATGATGCTGGCGATGGTGGAGTTGTGAGACAGAGGTGGATTGGGATTGGGGAAGAAGTAAGCCGAAGAGGAAGGGGCAGACGATTACTTACCTGGAGCGCATTGGATTGCAGAGCAACGAGGAGCTTCATCAACGGCCACTTCAAAGAGAGAAGAATCTCCATATCCCCCTACCTGGCTGCGTGTGTGTGTACTCTACTTGTTACATCTTCGACGCCACACGGGTCCTACCGGACCCGACATAGGGTAGAGGGACACAGTAGGGCCAAAGGCCCRACCTTGGGGGTACTACAGGCCGTAAAGGCCTTACCTTGGACCAGACCCGACGGGCCGGCCCAAACGATGTTACCGTTTGGGCCTGGCGGCGCTCTTGAGGCTGTCGCCCACGGTTGGGGCTGAACCGTCCATCTGGACGGTTCAGGGCACGGTCCGGCCTCGCAGCATAGAGGCCGACCTCTGCCCACTGGTACAAAGGTACCGGTCCAGCCTCAGTGAGGCTATCGACCCACCGGTATTCTACGCGGTGCGGTAAGGTCGGCGCCAGAGCGCCGTTTGAGCGCTATTCTTAGCGCAGGAGGAAGGACAGCAGCAGCGCGAGCTAGCGCAGCGGCAGCAGCGAGCGAGGACAGCAGCAGCAGCACGGCGGCCATNGCTAGATAGGATCTGCCACATGTAGTCTGGGCGCCGAGCGCCAGATAGGATATCAACTCTGGTTCTTCGTTGATGATGATGATGGGACTATTTCATTATTGTCAATTATGAACTGTTGGTGTGTTCTTATTTGGTGAATCTTGTGATGCAATTCTGCTGTTGGTTCGAGGTCACGACTATCTGGACTCATATGTATGATGCTGTTTGATTGCTGAAGTTCGCTATCGCTCATCTTCCTTGCAATTTGGTATCGGAGCTGTGGTACGATTGCACTCATCTGGCACTTGTCTTCTGCCTAATGTGGTACATACATGCGGTCTGCTTGGTGAGTTGGATCGTAAGTGGTGTGTAGTGAGGAGGGCGGAGACGAGTGATAGGCGACCCACGAGCTGAGGGGATCGCCAGGAAGGCTACGTGGCGTAATGTGGTCTGGACAGTGTGATGAGAACTATCTAATGTGCGATTGATGCTGAGGTGGAACGACGAGATAATGCTGGTTGTGCCGATGCAGTGACTGATCATCGCAATGGTCATCAGGTCATCTGGTGAGATTATCTCTGTGGTTGGGGGCAGCTATTTGAGGTACGTTGCTCTTAACCTTATCTACCCTCTTCGACACTTCTTACTGTGAGGTTGTGTGTTCCTTCTTGAGAGTCCTCTCATTGTGAGGTGTCGAGTGCCCTCAACCTTGAGAGTCGGCAATGTTCACGTGGAGCATCTGGGAGAAGATGGGCGGAGCTTTCTGAAGGGCCCTGGACGAAGCACTGGGTCACGGTCACCATGCCAACTCACCGGGAGTAGAGCACGCATGCTTTGCTGCTTGTCCTTTGTTTGGCTTGCTGCGCTGTTAGATGGGTACTGAAGGGCAGGCCAGCCCTTAAGGGAGACGAGACCGGTTGTCTTTAAATAAGCACCGTTAGGGGAACCATTGGCTGTGATCGTCGTCCGACTGCGACGTAAAATAATTCCTGGAGTCACTTGGGGGCGGACGTTAAATTGCCTCTGGATCAGCCAATGGTTGTAAGGCTCGCTGCACGCAAGGATAATCCAGTGCAGGGCTGGCCAGCTCAGCAGATACTCGGGGCACAGGGGTGGGCCGAACACACACCTTTTAGACACGCGACGCTCTCCAGATCGCTCAGGGACGCTGACGTCAAGTGATACTCAGGGGGACTAAGGGAGGGGTAGATTTCAGGTGATAAGTTCGAGAAAATTCCATGTTGTCCTATCCACACAAATGATTCTATTTTTATGTTTTGATTAGTTAGGCGTACAGCCATTGACATCTGACATACAACATTAGTTAGAACTGTTTCTTGTTCAAACTAAAAATAGTTTTATTTGTAGGAATCTGACTTACCTGTTGGGCCCGAATGTAAAGTCTCCGAAATAGCCACCAGTTAATTGGTCGGTGCACTACGCTGCAGTAGGCATTTAGAGTGCACTAGTGCAGATTGTGTACAGGGCTGTAGCTCATGAGCAACGAGGATGACACTGGAGAGGACGACAGGAGGATATTGCGATCGGCTAGGCGCCCAATTGCCTACTTGGCATTAGGACCAGAGGGCGACAGATATCTGTTCCGCCAGCTTAGGGAGAGGGAGCAGCAGCAGAGGAGGGCTAGAGCAGCAGAGGCTAGCAGAGCACTTGTGAGTGAGGTCGCAACTTCGGAAGCCATGGCCACTTCTGCGCAGTAGACTACTCAGGCCGGTAGTTCAGGGTCTGTTGGGTAAACGGTCGCGCAGACCCAGAGTCAGTCCGTTGGCGTAATGGCAAGCCAGCCACTAGTGTTGACGTCCGATGAGATCGCCATACAACAAGCAGCATTGCAGGAGGCACAACTACAGAAGGCGTTTGGAGATATAAAAGCAGAGAAAGAAAGAATGATTAGAAGAAGAGCCAGGATGCAACGGAGACAAGCGGACGTTAGTGAGTTAGAGGAGATGGACCTGACGCACGTGACTGATGAGGTGAGGATCGTACGGTCCGTCCTGCTGAATGTGGTTGAGATGCAGGACCATCAGACAGCCATCCTTCAGGATATCCAGCAAAGTCTAGCCCTGTTGGTTGGGCAAGCGCAGGCAACATCACCAATGTCCGGGCCTGGTGCCTGGCCCGTTGCACATCCTCCTCCTTTTGTCCCACCGGTGACTGGGGTATCCCCATATGTAGCCCCATCATCGGTTGCGATCGTTTCCCTGGGCATGCCGCTATCAGGAGGGATCACATCAGGATCTAGTTTGCAGGTTCCGGTACAGACAGTGTTCACCCAATCTCCGTTGCAGGTTGCAGTTACCACGCAGCCTGCTGTCTCGCAGCCTGCACAGCCGCAGGGTACACAACCCTTGTAGCCAGTGCAACCGCTTGTATCACAGGGTCCACAGCCCACTGGGATGCAGGGACCGGGACAAACACAGTGGGTACCAAAGACGACCATCGCTGCTCCTAAGCCCTTCACAGGGGATAAGAGAGGCGAAGACCTCGACACATGGTTGAGGGCAGTGCCAGTCTATGTTAGGTGTAAACTTACCTTGCCGCACGAAGAACTGCTTGTGGTTGCCTCCTACCTAGAGGGTAGTGCAACAAGATGGTTGAGTGGTTTAGTACAACTCCAGGGGTATGGTCATGACTTCCGCGCTTGGGCAGCCACCCAGAAATTGGATGACTTCCTTAAGCTGGTGGAGGAAAGGTGGCATGATCCTCAGGAGGCCCAAAGGGCCACTGACGCGATCCTGACACTGCACACACGGCAGTTCAAGTCAGTAAGGGAAGCCACCGACGCTGTTGAGCGTCTGATCTGTGTCCCAGGGGTGCGTTATGACCCCCAGGTTCTACTCACCTCCTACCTGAGATGCTTCTCTTTGCCTCTCAAGAACCAGTTGGCAGGTGAGGCCAACATCAATATGCACAACTTTCCTTCGTTTAGCAAGAAGACCCTAGACCTTGAGGCGAAGATAGGGCATGAACAGGCACCCACTACAGACGGAAGGAGGAAGACACTGCCTCCTAACTGGAAGGCGAAGGGGCGCATTATGTTTGTCGATAACGATGGTTCTACCATCGAATTAGACGACAACTTCCAGGAACGAGTAGGTGCAGAGGCAGGCAACGTGGAAGCTTCAGGGGGTGGAGTAGTTGTTGCTGTAACTCAGAAAGGTAAGGCGACCAGTAGACGCCACGGAGGCTCCCTGTCAAGGAGTCAAGTTGACCCCAACGCTCCTCCATGGGAGGAAGCGGGTCTCATAGAGGACGTGTGGAGAGATTGGTACACACGACAAGCTTGTATTCGTTGTGGTCAATATGTCCATAATCAGTTCAAGTGTCGTAACAACAAGGTGACCGACAAGATCCCGCCTCGATGGGGCAGGCGGTAGGATCCTCCCATCCCGTTGGTAGCAATGTTGCCAGCACTTCAGGCACTGCTCCGAGAAACACGCCGGGCCAGTAGGAAGAGTAGCTGTTCCTACTAGGGTCGAGGTGGTGGAGACTTCCTCACCATCTCGAGAGAGGGCCCAAGCTACTGACTCCAACGTCCTCCCGCAAACGCATTCAGACCCATCGAGCCTCTGTTCGATGAATGTGTTCGAGTCCTTAGAGGAGCTAGAGGAGGAGTGGTCTAGATCAGACCCGCTAGCTTCTTGGACGGCCCTAGTCAAAGCCCCTAAGGGTGAGATGTTCGTCAGCGAGGTTGTCATTGGCGGCCGCAAGGCCGGGGCCAATATGACACTTGCTCGACTAGGAACTTTATTAGCCGCGCGTGCGTTGAGAGGTTGCGCTCACAGGGGCAAGTGCAGCGCCTGAGTCGACCTGTGGAGTCGACCTGTGCCAACAAACAGCGCATGGTAGTCAATGACTACCTCCAAGATGTGGAGTGTTGTTTCCCGTACGCGGGAGGGGAATTGAGACATCGTGTCTCGTTCCTAGTGAGCGATGAACTCCCCATGGACATGTTGTTAGGTATGTACTACCTCTTGACTGGGACCGAAAAGTGGTCAAACACACTTTTCCAGGTGGAGGGACCGCCAGATTGCATAAGTTCAAAGCTAGTAGTCTGATTGAGTCCCATGGATGCATGTGTGCGGCCGCGTTCTATAACTATTATAAGCAAAATCAGGAGGAGGGTATGCACTAAGTTTATGTCTTTGTTGCAGGCGAGCCGGTGAAAATGCCGCCGGAGATAGAGGGAGTAGTTGCCAAGTACCATGATCTATTTGAAGAGCCGACAGGGGTTGTAGAGAGGGAGGTCGTCCACGCGATAGAGATTATCCCAGGGTCTAGCATTCCGAAGGGTAAGATCTATCGGATGTCCCCAGGCGAGCTCGATGAGCTTCGCCGACAGCTCAAGGAACTCGTAGAGAAGGGTTGGATCCGGCCGAGTGTCTCTCTTTATGGATCTCCATTGCTATCCGGGCGAGTTTGGCCGCACCTGTGTCGTGTACTTGGGTCATGAGATTTCGCATTAAAGCCCGATGACGCGAAGGTGGCTAGCATTCGTGACTGGCCGCGTCCTCAGTCTGTGACTGAGATGAGATCTTTCTTAGGGATGACCTGCCACTATCGCAATTTCGTGGAAAACTATAGCATAGTTGCCGCCCCTCTGACTGATCTGACCCGCCTTGACACCCCATGGGAGTGGACTGAGAGATGTGAGGCTGCTTTCAGACATCTGAAGCATGCGTTGACGCATTACGAACTCTTGAAGCTTCCGGATCCTGACAAGCCATTTATAGTGACTACGGATGCTAGCCAATATGGCATAGGCGCCGTACTTGCACAACAGGAGGGGAAAAAGTTGAGGCCAATAGAGTACATGTCCAAAAAGATGCCCTCTCAGAAGTTGGCTAAGTCCACCTATGAGAAGGAACTCTATGCGGTTTACAAGGCTCTGACCCATTGGAGGCACTACCTCCTTGGAAGGTTCTTCATCCTCAGGACTGACCATCAGACCCTGAGATGGATGAGAACTCAACCGATACTCTCTGATGCTCTCAAGCATTGGATCGAAGTCATTGAGCAGTATGACTTCGAGCCCCAGTACATCAAGGGCGAGTACGACAAGGTTGTTGATGCCTTGTTGCGCAGACCAGATTTCTCTGGTGCGCTGATCACTGAGTTTGGGCTTGCGGACAATGTTACTCAGTCCATGGTGGAAGCCTACCGTGAGGATCCGTTCATGTCTGAGATCATCCGCAGACTCGAAGCGAAGGACAAAGTGACTTCTGTTGAGTTTGAATTGGTCAACGGCTTGCTGTTCCTCGATAAGGCTGGGAATTTGTGTGTCCCGAATAGCGAGTGTTTGCGTAGTTTGTTTTTAGGAGAGTGCCATGATGCCACCGACCATTTTGGATACAAGAAGACCGCAGCTAATCTGCTGCAGCGGTTCTGTTGGCCCACGATGATGCGAGACACCCAGCTGTACGTGGAGACTTGTTAGGTCTGTCAAAGGGACAAGCCACGTACTCAGGCTCCTCTTGGGCTCCTAAAGCCCCTTCCGATTCCGAAAAGGCCTGGTGAGAGTTTGTCCATGGATTTCATGGATACGCTGGTCACCAACAAGAGTGGGATGAGACACATCTTCGTTATCGTGGATAGATTTAGTAAGTACGCTAGATTAGTAGCAATGCCAGAAACAGCAAGAATGGAGTACGTCATCAGAATGTTTAAAGAGAACTGGGTCAGGGATTTTGGGTTACCGAAATCCATTATCAGTGACAGGGATGTCTGATTTACCAGCGAACTGTGGAAGGCCGCTGCTGCAGAGCAGGGAACCCAATTGCAAATGACTTCTGGGAATCACCCAGAGGCCAACGGTCAGGCCGAGCAACTGTATCGTGCTGTACAACACCTGTTGAGGCATTACATCAAGCCCAACCAGGCGGAGTGGGATGAGAAGCTTGCTCTCATCGCCAGTTTGTACAACAACGCGGTGGACAGCGCCACCGGGGTGAGCCCAAACAGTTTGCTATTGGCTTTCAAGCCTAGACTACCCTTAGATTTTCTTCTTCCTGAGAATCTGTCAGCTGCTGCACCAGGCACTTTAGAATTTGCTTACCGGTATGAAGACAAGATGCAGCACGCTGTAGAACAGATGCAAAAGGCACAAGCGGCTATGATAGAATCTGCCAACAACACCGCCGTGAGTCTTCATTTCAGGTTGGAGACAGAGTCTGGGTTAAGTCCTCGGAACTGGGACAATAGCACGGGATCTCCCGCAAGCTCATGCCACAGTACTTTGGACCATGGGACGTCTTAGATATTGTTGGGACTGATCCAGATGGACCTTCTTACGTAGTCCGGATCCCCGGTCATCTTCGCACTTACCCTGTCTTTCACGCCTCCAAGCTTGCACCGTTCAAAGAAACAGATCAGTTTCCATCTCGCCGCTCAATGCTGCCCCCAACCATGGACGGAGAGGTGGATATCGACGATATCGTGGACCACAGGAAGATGCCAGTCGCAAGACCAACAGGCAGGGGACGTCCTCCGAAACAGAAGCTGCAGTACCGCGTTCGGTTCCGGCATCACACTGATCCGAAGGAGGACCGCTGGTTCACCAGGGAGGAACTCATGCAGACCGCTCCTCAAGTTGTAGCCCATTACGAGAGATCTCTGCAGAAGGGAAAGCACCCAATGATTGAAGATTGAGCTTCTCAGAGGACTGTTGAAGCTAAGGAGGAGGGAATGCGAGGCCTTTGCCTCCATGAGCCCCTTCTTGCCCCATTCTGAAGCAAGTTGGCCGCCCTAAGTGAAGGCAGGCTCGACGAGGCCCTCAGGGCCCTGTTTTGGTCACCACGCAACTCAAGGAAATTCAGGCAGTTGCGTAGCGCCAGGTGGTTGAGAGAACCCAGGCCCTGGGCCGCCTGTGTGAATGTATGGAAAGCAGGCCCTGGGCTGGATACGGGCACTGGGCCGAACACAGGCCAAAGGCAGTTGGGCGCATGCAACCACTTCAGGCCCAAGGCCTGTTCTCGTTCGTGCTGGGCCTCAGGCTACTGGAAGCTTCCTGGGACTGGACGCAGGCAGGCCACTTCGATATAGCAAAGGGCCTGCCTCCGCATTCGGCATTCGGGTGCTGGCTGCATGCTGCGCAAGCGCTGCTGCACTATTTGCTGGCTGGCGCCTACGCGCTCACGGGCGAGCAGGGAAAGAGCAGGCAGCCATAGCCGAGCTGCGCTGCTGTAAGCTGGGTGTGGCGCAGGGTGGTCCTTGGGTGCAAGTGGCATCTGTGTGYWGGGGAACGAGGTTGTGAGTAAGGCGAGAGACATACCTGGTGCTGGAAGCGTGCGACATTGGTCGCTGTATGCTCGTACTTCGGGAGAGCTGTTGTCGTCAACTTTGGCATTGTAGTATAGGCTAGATAGGATCTGCCACATGCAGTCTGGGCGCCAAGTGCCAGATAGGATATCAACTCTGGTTCTTCATTGATGATGATGATGGGACTATTTCAGCATTGTCAATTATGAACTCTTGGTGTGTTCTTATTTTGGTGAATCTCGTGATGCAATTCTGCTGTTGGTTCAAGGTCACGACTATCTGGACTCATATGTATGATGCTCTTTGATTGCTGAAGTTCGCTATTGCTCATCTTCCTTGCAATAAGGTCCTGTTTAAGGAAAAAAATAATAATAATAATAATTAAAAAAATAATAATAATAAGATTTCAGCGTTTTTTGGAAATGGTCACCACAGACAATTCCAATGGACAAAAACTCTACAGAACATTGAGAAATGGTCACCAGTGACCAGACACAATTCCAACAGTCAAAAGAAAAAAATCACAAAACAAAAGTGAAAATTTGGCCAAAAACACCTGATTTCAGCAATGAAAACAGTTTTACCCCGTTAACCACTGGTGGCCACATGCAGCTGAGCAGCTCCTGGTGTCTGTTCCTAAAGGAAAAGAGAAAAGAATCCTTTGTGAGCAGAAGCAGTACATGGATAGAAGTTTCGTGGTACTGACTGCTCATGATATACCGTCTTGTTCCTGTTTTCAATCAAACTTACCTTCCACAGGCAATAGCCATGGAGGAGAAGGAAGCAATGATCTTTGATCTTGTAACAAAAAGGACAGCAAAGATATCAGTTGATGCCCCTGTAAGTTTTCGTTTTCTATTCTCAATTGCTTTTCTTTTCTCGCTAAAATGTCCTGCTCTCTTTTTCGCCTTTTCTTTTTTCAGCTGCCCAGCCTCTTGATCTGGTAACACAAGTCACCAGATCATTGAAGCTCCACCAGGGATAAGTGGGAGGGTGGAAACGGGTCAGCAAAGTAAGATGCATCTCTGCAGGTCCATGCACCCCCCCTCCTTGCCCATTCCTTGAATGCCAGCACTGCGGGTTGTTGAGTCTGTGCGCAAATTGGGCAACCACCCCAGCCACTCAAGAGTCAAAACGGAGATCACAGATCAGATTATCTGTCACACATCATGCTTGCAAAGTTGTATTAGGCTTTACTCCCACAGTGAATTATACAACAATGCAACCTGAAACTGCACAACACGGTCAGTCAATCACCCTCCTGCCTTATATTAGCCACTGAAAACAGAAATCAGAGATCAGATTGACTGTTTTCTGGGTTCCATTTTCTCATATCGAACGTCTGTGACAATACTTTGTTTGCTTGACTGAAGGGAACGCAATTGGTACGTAAAGCCAATCAAGCAAGGTTCAGAATCAGAAAAAATGCGAGCAAATACAAAGGCATAGTAATGAGATAGTGAGCGACGAGAGTGAGAAAGAGATTGAGAAGGAGAAGAGAGACACCCACGGAAAGCCATCAAAGATGTACGTGAATCGAGCAATGATGCTCAATTAAACTAATAATGAAGCCAAAGTGAGCACCATCCAGCTCAACGACTTCTGTAATGGTGTCTTGAGTGGAGTACGCATTTTGAGGCACCTTTTCCCCTCTTTACTGTTATTTTATTTTAGGGGGAAGTATGTTCATGTCACTTTTGAGCATCGAATGAGCAAAAAAAACATGCGGCAGCAAAGAAAACAGGCGCCGAGTTCGAAAAGCAACGAAAGTACCAACGGCCGTGGTGTCAGGCCGGGTGTCATAACTACAGGGGTCGGCCGTGGTGTCAGGCCGGCTGGGTTTCATAACTACAGGGGTTGGCCGTGGTAAAAGGGCCTTTACCCGATTCAGACCCTGTACGGCAATTGCAACATAGAGGGGTCACTCACCAGGGCCCAACTCGTGAAAGCAGATCAAAGGACATGTTCTCGGGGTCAAAGGTCACATCCTAACTAAAGGAAAAGCCAATACTAAAGGTCACATTTGTGCCCCTGGACGAACAGTTGTAATATTCAGATGAGGGAGTCACATCTGTTCATCCAGGGGGTGTGCAAGTCATGTCTGTTCATGCAGGAGATGTGTCTGTACGTGCAATATGTGTGTCTGTTCGTGCAGTATGAGTGTCTGTTCGTGCAGAATGTGTGTCTGTCCAAAAGGAAGTCAAAGGGCAGGTTCCCAGTTCTATCTAAGTTTAATAGGAGGTCTAGATTCAGACGCCTAGTCGGAAATCAAGGCCAAATGGCCGCAACAGCAGCAGACCCTGAGGGGAAAATACTAGGACACACACATGTGCATGGGTCTGGGACTGAAGGAGGCTCAAAGTGCCAATGCAGACCAATGCAGACCTCACCAGGGGAGGCCAGTAGTATAAAGCAATAGGCCAGCCTCCCTTGACATCAGATTCCCACTAGCGTATTGGCGTGGAAGTGTTGTATGCACTTGTGTGCTGGCTGGTTGGGTTAGCGCTGGAGGAGAAGCTGCGCTGAGAGGAGGAAGAGAGCTGGGCGCTGGCTTGCAAGTGGCAGCCATATCTGCGCCAGCTAGTTGGTATAGTTAGTGGGTTAGTAGTTAGTCTACAGTGAGTARCATTCAAAGTAGATCTTCGTAGTAGGAGTGTGCATGTATGGTGGGACAAGAGAACCAAGACTGAGGTCCAAGGGAGAGAAGAGAGAGAGAGAGAGGGGTAGGATCTGGTTATGGTGGATACTTACTTGCTGTGCACTGTACTTGAGTTCTGAAGGTGGCGCTGGCTGAGCCAGGCCCCATTCATGAGACGGAAGGAAGAAACTCGTGATAATGTTGGGCGCTGAACTTTGGATCTCGATATACTCTTGTATAATGTGTTGATGATTAATTGAGGTGCGCATCTTGGTTCTATCCCATCTTATTTGGACTATGTGTGAGTTTCATCTTGTGTGAGTCAATGTCTATGCATGCGTTGTGATACACTCCAGCAAGAGGAGGACAGTCAGGTCCCTTGCAATCTTGGTATCGGAGCAGAAGCTTGTTGCACTCACTGCGCTGGCATGAGTAAGACCGGCGAGAAGAAGGAAAGAATGCTGGCTTGAGGATGATGCTGGCGATGGTGGAGTTGTGAGACAGAGGTGGATTGGGATTGGGGAAGAAGTAAGCCGAAGAGGAAGGGGCAGACGATTACTTACCTGGAGCGCATTGGATTGCAGAGCAACGAGGAGCTTCATCAACGGCCACTTCAAAGAGAGAAGAATCTCCATATCCCCCTACCTGGCTGCGTGTGTGTGTACTCTACTTGTTACATCTTCGACGCCACACGGGTCCTACCGGACCCGACATAGGGTAGAGGGACACAGTAGGGCCAAAGGCCCGACCTTGGGGGTACTACAGGCCGTAAAGGCCTTACCTTGGACCAGACCCGACGGGCCGGCCCAAACGATGTTACCGTTTGGGCCTGGCGGCGCTCTTGAGGCTGTCGCCCACGGTTGGGGCTGAACCGTCCATCTGGACGGTTCAGGGCACGGTCCGGCCTCGCAGCATAGAGGCCGACCTCTGCCCACTGGTACAAAGGTACCGGTCCAGCCTCAGTGAGGCTATCGACCCACCGGTATTCTACGCGGTGCGGTAAGGTCGGCGCCAGAGCGCCGTTTGAGCGCTATTCTTAGCGCAGGAGGAAGGACAGCAGCAGCGCGAGCTAGCGCAGCGGCAGCAGCGAGCGAGGACAGCAGCAGCAGCACGGCGGCCATAGCCGCCTCAGCAGCAGCAGGGCAGGTACCAGGAGGCGAGGATCTCTTCCTCCCTCCACGGTCCCGTTCCCCTCCTCCTCACCTCCGTCTTCTCCCTCTCTCTCT
>BFEA01000034.1:261756-282825 GCA_003427395.1 Chara braunii
ACATCTGTTCATCCAGGGGTGTGCAAGTCATGTTTGTTCATGCAGGAGATGTGTCTGTACGTGCAATATGTGTGTCTGTTCGTGCAGTATGAGTGTCTGTTCGTGCAGAATGTGTGTCTGTCCAAAAGGAAGTCAAAGGGCAGGTTCCCAGTTCTATCTAAGTTTAATAGGAGGTCTAGATTCAGACGCCTAGTCGGAAATCAAGGCCAAATGGCCGCAACAGCAGCAGACCCTGAGGGGAAAATACTAGGACACACACATGTGCATGGGTCTGGGACTGAAGGAGGCTCAAAGTGCCAATGCAGACCAATGCAGACCTCACCAGGGGAGGCCAGTAGTATAAAGCAATAGGCCAGCCTCCCTTGACATCAGATTCCCACTAGCGTATTGGCGTGGAAGTGTTGTATGCACTTGTGTGCTGGCTGGTTGGGTTAGCGCTGGAGGAGAAGCTGCGCTGAGAGGAGGAAGAGAGCTGGGCGCTGGCTTGCAAGTGGCAGCCATATCTGCGCCAGCTAGTTGGTATAGTTAGTGGGTTAGTAGTTAGTCTACAGTGAGTARCATTCAAAGTAGATCTTCGTAGTAGGAGTGTGCATGTATGGTGGGACAAGAGAACCAAGACTGAGGTCCAAGGGAGAGAAGAGAGAGAGAGAGAGGGGTAGGATCTGGTTATGGTGGATACTTACCTGTTGTGCGCTGTACTTGAGTTCTGAAGGTGGCGCTGGCTGAGCCAGACCCCATTCATGAGACGGAAGGAAGAAACTCGTGATAATGTTGGGCGCTGAACTTTGGATCTCGATATACTCTTGTATAATGTGTTAATGATTAATTGAGGTGCGCATCTTGGTTCTATCCCATCTTATTTGGACTATGTGTGAGCTTCATCTTGTGTGAGTCAATGCCTATGCATGCGTTGTGATACACTCCAGCAAGAGGAGGACAATCAGGTCCCTTGCAAAGGTGTCAGATTGTAATGAACCCGCGTCATGAATACGAATGTCAACAATGCCAGTCCAGATTATCGAGCCCCTGATAGTTCCAATAATCAAATAGTATCCAGAAAGAGAGAGGTGAGATAATCATACACAGACGAAGAGGAAGGAGGGAGATAAGACAAGGGAGAGGAAGTCACAANTGAGATAATCATACACAGACGAAGAGGAAGGAGGGAGATAAGACAAGGGAGAGGAAGTCACAATGCCCACTCCTTCTCCGGGCTCCTTCCTTGATTGCCACCTCACAGTAACCAGTAATCTGAACACATATCGAAGTCCTGCCACAATGTGCCACGTGGCACCTAATCAGTCCATAATCAGCGTTGGAGCCTTTGTCAACAAGAAGATTCTAGGTACGTATCCACAACCTCCTCACAGTCTCGATCTCCTCCTGAAGTGATGATGCAATAGAACAGCAATGTCGGTCCCTAGGATCCGGCGATGTCACACGTGGCAGCAGCCGTGTCAGCAACAACGCGTGGCAGCTGCCACGTCAGCAAGTCTTGAAGACAGTAGCCAGCCAGTCAGCGCACCAGCCAGCAGCGCCTTGCCACTATCTCGTCACTGCCAGCCTAATGTCAACGCTCTTGCAGCATCGCAGCGTCAAGTCAACACTGCGGAGTCAACGCGTTGAAGCAGCATCAACGCAAGACCGAAAGAATGAATGTCAAAGCCAGGGAGTCCACGCTTATGTAGCGTTGACTCGGGGTTTGGACTCCGGTTGCTGCAGACTCCAGCCGTTCAGATCTTGACACTGGTGAGGGCCTGGATCGTTCTAAAACTGTATCCTCTTTGGCCTGGATGCATGTCTGGGTACCTGCGCACAACAAGTGGATGTATCCAACCAAGGGTCTGGCATGGTACCTTTGACTTGAAAGTTGACTTTGACTTTTGAATTTCCTGAACCTAGCACTTGGTCCCACAGCCGCGTGCGACCTTCTCAGATCTGGGCATGTGTTGGTCACACAGCCCAGCGCAGACCTGTTCTGGTCTGCGTGGCCTTGGGCTGAGTTTCTAGGCCCCAGGCTACTTCCGAACAGGGTTACTACATTCCTGCCGACCCATTTTCGAGTACCACCGCATAAATAATTACGACTTCAACCCTCGTTCATAAGCAGAGACAATGTCAGGAGCAGTTCCAAGCAATTCTTTCTTACTGAACCATCTATCTCCTGATGGTTGTTGAGATTTGAAACGTACCTTGAACTGCTTCTGAGGACGTCTGCGTGCTCCTGTAGAGAAGAACCCGTGTTCTATGATTCTATCGACTTCATAGCTTCCTTCCATTGATGGTGGAATCATAGAGGGTCTGTTAGGAAGCTCATTTCCTTCTACATAAGGCAACAATTTGGACGCATGAAAGACAGGGTAAGTTTTTAGATTGGGGGGTATATCTATTCGATATGACGGTCCCTCTCTTGTCTTTGGAGGCAACCTAAGGAATTGGTCTGGGGTTAGTACATCAATGGGACGCCTAGGTTTCCATCCCTTGTGCAATGCGTTAGGACTACGTCCTGTAGCGGTATGTACACTGCTATTATAAGCACTGACAATCTTGGGCAAGTTCTCATCCCAATCAATCTGATCGGGTCTTACGTACATGCGCAAGAGTTGTTGGCACAAGCGGTTCATCTGCTCACTTTGCCCATTCGTTTCAAGGTGTCGCCCTGACGACATGGTCAAACGAGTACCTTATGCGTCCATCAGCTTTTGCCATGGCATACTTGTGAATCTCACATCTCGATCCGACACAATAGATAAGGGAAACCCATATTCAGTAACCCATCGCATCTGAAATTTCTGAATCACAAGTTCAGTCCGTGCTTCCGCAGGCAAGGGAACAAACATAGCATACTTAGAGAAACGAGCAACAATAACCATCACTTGACTATTGCCATTGCAGCTCTTTGTGAGACTCATGAAATCCATGGAGATAGACTCACCTGGTTCACTTGGAATCGGCAATGGTCGTAGTAGACCAAGAGGGTTCTCATGTGAGGGTTTGTTTCTTTGGCAGACTAGACATGTATGAACGTAGGTTAGTACGTCTTCCTTCATTCCCTTCCAATCAAAGCGTTCTCGGACCTCAGCGTAAGTTTTCTTGAACCCAAAGTGTCCCTCAAAGTCGTGACATTCTCCAATCACCAGACTTTTAATCTCTTCTTTGTGAGGGATACAGAGTCTTTGTTCAGTTTGGTCAATCAAGAAAAACAAACCATCGACTATTCTGTAGTAGGGAAGTAGAGATGGGTCTTTGACAATAGTATCAAGGATAGGCTTCCAGATAGGATCACTAGCATACCCTTGGCGAATCTTTTCCTTCAAATCACTTCCCACATCTAAATACGAAACAATAGTTCCGAAGAAGTCACTTCGAGTGGACAATGCATCTGCAACCATGTTAGACTTTCCTTTAATCGTTTTTAGTTCAAAGTCAAAAGTATCAAGGAAAGCAAACCATCGTACCCGTTTGTCAGAGAGCTTAGGTTGTGTCTTTATCCACTGCAAGGTAGAGTGGTCTGAGTACACAGTGAAGTGCCTCCCTAACAGGTAGTGCTTCCAGGTTTTTAGTGCACTAACTAAGGCATACAATTCCCTTTCATAAGTGGAGTTGGCAACTTTTTCAGTGGGCAATCGGACAAACATAAACTCGACTGGTCTGTAACCTTTGCCATCATCTTGTTGAAGGACTGCGCCAATTCCATACTAACTTGCGCCAGTTGTGACAATGAAGGGAAGAGAGGGGTCAACAATTTTCAAAACAGGATAGTGGGTCAATGCATATTTTAGTTTCTTGAGTGCAGACTCACAGTCCTTATCCCACAACCACATTGTTCCTTTCTTCAACAATCTTCTCATTGGTGCGGCGATCAGTGAGAAGTTCCTAACAAACTTCCTATAGTAACTTGCCAAACCAAGGAAAGAAAGCAACTCAGTGATAGACTTAGGTTGTGGCCAATCTCTAATTGCTGAAATCTTATTTTCCTCAGGCCTTAGACCATCTTCGTTCACTATGTGTCCTAAGTATAAAACTTCTGACTTAGCGAACTCAGATTTCTTCGGGTTCAATTTGAAGTTACCTTCGCGCAACTTCCCCAATACCAGATGTAGGTGTTTCTCATGATCTTCTAGTGTTTTGCTATACACTAAAATATCATCGAGATACACGATGACGAACTGATCCAACCATTGACGAAATAATTCATTTATGGACCTTTGGAAGGTCGCTGGGGCATTCGTCAATCCGAATGGCATTACCACGAACTCGTGGTGACCATACCTTGTTCGGAAAGCAGTCTTATGTTGATCGGCGGGGTCCACCTCGATCTGGTGGTACCCAGACTTCAAATCAATCTTGCTAAAGTACTTGCAACCCTGCAACTGGTCCAACAAATCGTCAATACGTGGTAGGGGTTCGACATTTTTGACAGTGACAGAATTCAGCTCTCTATAGTCAATGCAGAGACGTAACTCACCTTCCTTTTTGGGCACAAACAAAACAGGAATGCCGTAAGGAGAAGAGCTAGGGCGAATCCATCCTTTCTCAATTAAGTCCTGGAGTTGTTTCCTCAGTTCCTTAAGTTCCCTAGGAGACATTCTATAGATAGGGCCCTTGGGAGTCTTACTACCAGGAATGATCTCAATAGTGTGCTTTATGGCACGCTCAGTGGTTCCTTTTGGTTCCATTGATAAGTCTTTATACTCGTCTACGAGTTTTTCGATCGAGGGTGGATAGGAAGTAGAGGACTCGCCAACTTGCTTCACGAGAACCATCATTACTTCCTGTTCCAATTTCTTCTTCGTAACCATCGAACGAAGACTGGGTAACTCATGCAACAAAAAGACAAACTTGAGTCAGAGTCAGCCTTATGATACAATTTGATGACTTTCAGTTCTGATTGTGTGTCCCGCAATTGCACACTTTTATCTTTGAACTTGATGTCTGGGTTAGCTTCCTCGTGCCAGTCCATACCCAGAATCATATCAAACGACAAATTCTTTTCGACAAGAAAATAAATTTCATGCATAATCTTTTTCCCGTCCCTCGTACGGAAGCGACACTTCACACGAGCAACATATTGTGAGACAGTGATCGTGCTTTTGTCAGCCAGGATAGACGTGATAGGTCGAGACAAGTTCTTTACCTTCATTCCGAGATGCAATTTGTGGATTGCTTTCTCGGATATGTAGGACCGCGTAGATCCTGAGTCTAATAGCGCACCCGCGCGTGCGTATGCGATTTCTACATCCGCAAGTAATAATTCACCCTTAGACTTTGATTTCTTAGCCCACAAGCTTCGTAATGCTAGCAACTCATTACCAAGCTCGTCAAGGGAGTCGTCCAGAGAGACAGAACATAAGACAGGTTCAGGGTGTTCTGGACGATGTGCTGGAGAAGAACCATCCTCTGCCATGTGAGTCGAAGGTTTGAAAGGGTTAGTAGGCGCCTTACCTTTCTCATCATCGAAACCCTTCAACTAAGTAGGAGCAGATGCTACTCCTACTGGCGGCTCGCTTTTGGGTTCCGGATTAAAGGGCACCATGTAATCACATGCCCCGCAGTCCCGCATTTTATGCATTGCGCGTTGTCCATCTGGTCTTGCCAAGTCTTTTGGTCAATATCCATCTTTTCCCAGGGCTTTCCGGCTGCAATACCGGGATGCTCCGGGAACGAATGCGGTCTCCTCCTTACTCCGGGTCGTGGTCCTCCCTTTTTGACCATGGCGGCAGTGACGTCCCCCTTTCCGGAATCACTGCCGCTTGCCACACCCTCGGCCTCCAATGGCCACTTCTCCATAGTATCGTCGTCAAAGACGATGAGGGAGTGGTCCTGATGCTTATGGCGCCAGAGTACTCGCTTACCTGTTCCTACACCTGCACCACCACCATATTTCACAACAGATGCATAGGTGTTTTTCACCTGAGAAGTCATTTGCTCTCTCTGGAGAGCCAAATCCTGAAACTGCCTATAGTTATACTTACCTGACTTTGACTCTGCCACGAGCTGACTACGCACGGGCTCGGGCAGAGCTCGGGAGTATATGTACAATACCTGGTTGTCTTGCAGGTTCAATCTTGGAACTTGCAGCAACCGGTCAACCTCTCGGGACAAAGCTTCTACCGAGGTCCAATGTTTYTGTCCTATGGTTGTGAGCTGATCGAAGGCCTTGTCGGCCGTCGTTTTGTCGAGGAAACGTTCCTTGATTTTCCCAAGGAATTGTTTCAAAGACAGTGTCCCAGCCCACTCCCCAATATCATCGAACCCGGCTGCGTTGGCTTCGACCAAAACCCATTCCTTAGCCTCCCCCCCTAGACAAGAAGTAGAGAAGGCTACCTGGGACTCATGCTCAACAGGGGCCGTGCCACAATATGTCTGTATCTCTGCGATCCACAGTAACAAATTTTCATCCTTTTTATTCCATAATGTAAAAGGCAATTTCATTTTGACTTTATCCTTCTTCTTCGGTTTCTCAGGTTGTGCAGGCCCTCTTTCTTTCCTTTCGGGGACCCTGGCGGTGGACTTGGCGGATCCGAAGGTTCTCCTTTCCTCTCTTCGGATTTCTGTTCTATCTTTCCGTCGGTTTCCACCTTGAGAGATTTCATGGCATCTCCCATTAGTTTCTTTGGTTTTTCTTCTTGCTTTGTCTCCACTACCTTGTTTTTCCCTTTGACCAGGTTAGTGACAGTCTGTAGGCCTGCGGTAAGTTCATCAAGTCGCAAACCATGCTGATCAATCTTCATTTCAAGGTGAGCAAGATAGTTTATCAGTTGAGTCAGAGAAACGGTTTGTTCTTCCCCTTCAGTTATTAACACATTCTGTCTAATCTCATCTAACTTATGTTCTTGCTGTTCATTTCTTTCACGTTGTCTTATTATTTCTTCTTTCCGGTTCTTTTCTCTTGCGAGAGCTTCCTCGAGCTGCCGGATATTCTCGTCCACTGTCTCCTCTGTCACAGACACTTCTTTCTTTTCACTGCCATTAGCAATCTCAGTATACTGGTCCATGACATACTTATCAAATGCCTGTCGGCATTTGATCAGTATCTCCTGAACTTGCAGGACATCGGTGCCAGTCTAAGCGGCCTCGATGGCAGCATGTGCTGCCTCAAGGTTGAACATTGCCTGGATATGGGCTTCTGCCTCAGCACCGGCTTCATGAAGTTCAGTAATCAATGTGTTCAAGCGGGCGGTTAATACTTTCTTCCGCTCTTCCACTTGTCGCCTGGTTCGAACCTCAGGCAGTTCTTCGGGAGTCTGAGAAGTGCTTTCAGATTGAGACATGATGATATGCATGTGCTGCACAATAAACAATCAAATAACAATAATAAATTCCATTGCCGCACGATTCTACAACAACAAGATTTATTTGTAACTAAAAGAGAAAAATAAATTCAATTTCAATACTAATGCTGTTTTGTTCGTAGTCTGTGTGATGACGTCCTATTCAGATTCTACAGGTACCACTTCAGGCCGTGTGATCAGATACAATCCACAAGCGAGTACGCACAACACCACAACAAGCAACAAGGTAAGTATACCAACACCAATCAACAACAATGTGTTGGCAATCTTTTTCTTCCCTGAGTCAATCCTTGTGCCAATGCGTTATAGCACACCGCTCGACAGCTGGCACTACAACTGTCCAATCAACCATTCAGTCAGCCGTACCGCCGTCGTCATCGGAATGCAATCGCTCACTTAGGCAGCTCCCTGCCTGCCACGTGTCATCCCCAACATACCAACATAGCAAAATGCCACGTCAGCGGTGTCCAATCATCAGATGCTGGGATGCCACGTCAACAATGTGTTCCCTGTCCTTCCCACGTGCCTCATCCACGTGTCTTGTGATACCGTAATCAAGCCAGCCAATCGAAACAATGCCACATCATCCCAAGGAGTAATGCCACGTCAGCAGGTTATCACCACATCAGAAGACAAGTGCGGTAATCCTCTCCTGCCACGTCAGTTGTAAGCACCTCCAAGAGCCACGTCAGCTCCTGCTCAGGATCTAGTTGCATGTCAGAGACAAACGCGACGATACTTGCCATGTCAGCAACCAGATCCTGGGACGTGGCACATTTCATGCCACGTCAGCAGACTGTCGCGACCTTCTGTTGCACTCCCGGCTGGTATCCCAACTGCCATGTCAGCATGTGCGTCAGAATTGGTATCCTTGCCAACAGATCAGTCTTCTGGCCAGCAATCTTCGTAGTCATCAACAGCAGACCTTCGTCATCAACATTTCGGCACGTGTGCAGATCTTCAATGGAGGTAAGTGCCCCGTCTAGACTGCCGCGCGATTATAAATGCGATTGAGCACTTCCTCAAACTTACCTGGCGCTACCTGGCGCTTGCACACATGCGTCGCAATCAGGAGTACAGCTCCGATACCAAATTGTAATGAACCCGAGTCATGAATACGAATGTCAACAATGCCAGTCCAGATTATTGAGCCGCTGATAGTTTCAATAATCAAATAGTATCCAGAAAGAGAGAGGTGAGATAATCATACACAGACGAAGAGGAAGGAGGGAGATAAGACAAGGGAGAGGAAGTCACAANTGAGATAATCATACACAGACGAAGAGGAAGGAGGGAGATAAGACAAGGGAGAGGAAGTCACAATGCCCACTCCTTCTCCGGGCTCCTTCCTTGATCGCCACCTCACAGTAACCAGTAATCTGAACACATATCGAAGTCCTGCCACAATGTGCCACGTGGCACCTAATCAGTCCATAATCAGCATTGGAGCCTTTGTCAACATGAAGATTCCAGGTACGTATCCACAACCTCCTCACAGTCCCGATCTCCTCCTGAAGTGATGATGCAATAGAACAGCAATTCCGGTCCCTAGGATCCGGCGATGTCACACGTGGCAGCAGCCGTGTCAGCAACAACGCGTGGCAGCTGCCACGTCAGCAAGCCTTGAAGACAGTAGCCAGCCAGTCAGCGCACCAGCCAGCAGCGCCTTGCCGCTATCTCGTCAATGCCAGCCTAATGCCAGCGCTCTTGCAGCATCGCAGCGTCAAGTCAACACTGCGGAGTCAACGCGTTGAAGCAGCGTCAACGCAAGACCGAAAGAATGAATGTCAAAGCCAGGGAGTCCACGCTTATGTAGTGTTGACTCGGGGTCTGGACCCCGGCTGCTGCAGACTCCAGCCGTCCAGATCTTGACACCGGTGAGGGCCTGGATCGTTCTGAAACTGTATCCTCTTTGGCCTGGATGCATGTCTGGGTACCTGCGCACAACAAGTGGATGTATCCAACCAAGGGCCTGGCATGGTACCTTTGACTTGAAAGTTGACTTTGACTTTTGAATTTCCTGAACCTAGCACTTGGTCCCACAGCCGCGTGCGGCCTTCTCAGATCTGGGCATGTGTTGGTCACACAGCCCAGCGCAGACCTGTTCTGGTCTGCGTGGCCTGGGGCTGAGTTTCTAAGCCCCGGGCTACTTCCGAACAGGGTTACTACAAGATGGGAAAAAAAAAGAAGAAGCCCAACAGATTCTTTTCTACCCAAATTGCCGTTTCAAACTCACACCGTGATATCTTTGCAGGTGCGTGTTTTTTTTTCCTTTGTGAACGTCCGCCGTTGTTTCATTTTTTTTATTATTATTTTTTTTAACACAGGGCCTTATGGTCCTGGCTCCTTCTATTCTGGGGAGCGCCAGTCCTGTTCCTATTCCACCGGCAAGTCAAAATATACATTACAACAATTGTCAATCACACACGCTTCCTTCCGTCCGGCCGAAGGACCCCTGAGCAGCATTGATTGCTCCACCCCGGGAGGATTGACTGTCAGCTTGCCTTGTCCCTCTCTTTCCTCTCAGACCCGGAATCCAGATCTGTCAGATAAAGCATTTGACCCTAGAAAGAGCCCCAACTGTTGTCCTTACCCAACCTGGTCCTTCCCTGTACACCACTATTGCCCCCCTTTGAACAGTCAACCATATATCTTTAAACCCTACACCCTCAGTCTGTATTCTAGTCGTCCGGTCGTCAAAATTGGACCCAGGCAGGGAGTTCGTTAGCTTCCGGATCTCTGAGATGGGACCATCCTTTGTGACCCCGTTCGTGTCCTCCTTGTTCCACGTCATCTGTACCCCCTGGGTTATGTTTATCCTCTTGCAGCCTAGGACGTGGTTAAGCTTTCCAGCGACGTCTGATGTTGGGGACCTCTTTCTGGAATTGAATTATGCCATTTCTCCCAGCATACCCGGTCCTGTCGCAGTTCTCCAATCTTGCCATACAACCAGCCAAATCCTGTAGAATCTCTGCCTCTCCTTGTTCCGTTGTTCTTCGTCTTTGGTCCAGGCTCGTTTGGTCTTCCGCCATCTGCAAAGGATCTCGGCTTGAATCATTGTTTTAGTTTCTAACCACACTTTCTCCCGTGGATTGGACCGTCCTTCAATTGTTCGGCTGCATCTCTCCTTCCATATGACCCATAGAGTCACCTTCCTGATGAGTTCAAACCAGGACCTTTCAGCCTTCCGAGCCTGAACAGGGATGTTAGTTAAGAGGAGCAGTTGAATGGGTTGTTTGGGGAAGGGGGATGAGAAGAGGGAATCCCAGAGAGAAGAAGCTCTCGCCCAGTATTCGGTCGCCTCTTTACAGAGCACTAGGCAGTGGACTAGGTCTTCTACCGAGCCTTCAGAGCAGACTGTACATAATTCCGAGCTGTCTGGGTCTGTGGTTTTTCGTCTAATGTGCAGCCATTGGTTCACCGGTAGGGCTGCGTATACAATCAGCCATTGCAAACTTCTGATCTTGATTGGTCTGATGCGTTTGAATTTTTCCCAATGGATTCGCGTGATTTTGTCTGCTTCTTGACCCACGAGATTCCGCCATCTGTTTTTGATGATTGGATCTGGATTTTTGGTCTTCAGAGACAGTCTGTACCCAAGTTTGACTGAGTAGTCGTGGATCGGGACCTTTCACTTGAAGTTGCTGGTAGACTTTGGTTTTCAGGCCCACTCTGCTCGGTCGAACTCCAAGGAACGGATTGCCGTGTCCGGTCTGAAAATTGCCTTTGGCCATCGTCCGCCGTTGTTTCTTTATTTTACATACACGAGGCAAGGACTGTTGTGTGTTCCCCAAGACCGCATCTTGCGCACTCGCCTCCTTGGCGAATACCACGATTTGCGGCAGGCGGGACACCTTGGCGTCGCACACACACTAGCACGACTCCGCCAGCGATTTCACTGGCCCGACATCATCAGCGACGTCAACCGGTACATTCAGTCATGTGCAATTTGCCACCGGAACAAAGGGCGCCATCAGCTCCCATACGGCGAACTGAAACCATTGCCGATTCCTCGGGAACCGTGTCTCTCCATTGCTATGGATGTGACCGGCCCTTTCCCTCGCGATCACCTTGGCCATGATGGTATTCTCACGGTCGTTGACCGTTTGAGCAAGTACGGTCGATTTCTTCCATGCAAGTATCATGCGACGGCTCCCGAGCTCGCACGACTTTTGCATACCGGCTGGTTTTGCAGCCACAGCGTTCCGAAAGACATTGTCAGCGACCTCGACACTCGTTTCATGTCGGCCTTTTGGACGGCACTCATGGTGGAATCTGACACCAGCATGAAACCGAGTTCCGCACGACATCCTCAAACGGATGGGCAAACGGGACGTGCGCACCAGACTGCGCAGATGATGCTCCGCACACTCATCCACCCGGATCAGAAAGACTGGGTTGACCGCCTTCCCGACATCGAGTTCGCCTACAACACTTCAGTGCACCGGACGATTGGCGTGACTCCATTCGAGTTGCACCATGGTGGACGGAAAGGACGTATCTTCGCAGACATTCTGCTTCCACGGGATGCCGATATCGGCGCCGCTTGCTCCCCCGCTTCTACGTGGAAGTACAGGGAACTGCTGGCCAAAGCCCTCGCAAACATGCAAAAGGCTCAGGTCCATATGCAGCAGCAAGCGAACCGGTGTCACATCCCATGTCCAATACGAACTGGCGACCTAGTTTGGGTCACCTTCGAGGAATTCACGCTCGAGCAGCACGTCTCGCGCAAGCTCCTCCCTAAGTGGTTTGGACCATGGAAGGTCACTTCAGCAGCTGGCGACGACCCGGCAGGTCCATCTTTCATCATTGAGATTCCCCCGCATTTGACGGTCCACCCGATATTTCACGCTTCAAAGTGGGCGGTCTACACTCCAGCCTCCGCAGCGGATTTCTAGGGCAGACGGTCACAGGACCCTCCTGCAATGGATGGTCATCAGGAGGTCGACCGCGTTCTCACGCATCGCAAACATGGCAACAAGCCTATGCAGTGCAAAGTTACATTTAAGCAATGCGATCCGGATGATACACGCTGGATTTCAAGAGCTGACCTGAAGGCGACATCACCCCTCATCTTCCTGCAATACGAAAAACAGCGACTGGCTAAGGAAGTTGCCCAACCTTCCCGCCCTGTACGGACATCGGACAGACAGCTTCGCCCTCGCAGTTAGCTCGGTCTTCAAGGGGGGGAGTGTGTGGCATTCTGAGCCACACGGGCCCCAATTAGGGCCCGGTTCCAAGTAGGCAGGGTAGGCCTAAGGGACGACGGTTCAGATGAGGCCCACATGGGCCTGGACCAGGGCGGTTCAAGCAGGCCAGGAGTAGAGGCCCAGGCCAACAACCACAAGGCTGGTACGGGTCCAGCATAGGACCTACCAGTGGCGCTGCAGAGGCTGCCACATTTAGGCGCCAAGCCCAGTTTGAATCTGGACCATCGATTCAGATCAACGGTTCAGGCCGGTAGGCACCAGCGGGTAGGAGGCCGGCCCAGCACTACAAAAGGCTAGGTACCAGCCTCAGTAGAAGGTTAGTATGGACTAGAGGTTAGTCTTCAGGATTAGCGCAACGGTTCAGCATTAGAGGATTAGTGCAGCGCTGCAGCATAGCGAGGAGCAGCGACGAGAGCAGGAGTTCAGCGGCAAGAGGATTCGCGCAGCGTTGGGCGCAGCGCCGGCTACCGGCCCAGCCCCCTTGCGGCGCCATAGCTACTGTGCCAGGTACCAGGGACGAAGGCTCCGCCTTCTCTCCCTCGTCGCCTCCACCGCTCTCTCTCTCTCTCTCTCTCTCTCTCTCTCTCTCTCTCTCTCTCTCTCTCTCTCTCTCTCTCTCTCTCTCTCTACCTTCTCAGTCTAAATCCACCCCTGGGTTCTCCTATGGGACTACTATGAGTATGAAGGATGGTTACGAATTTTGATGACATTGGGAATAGCGACATTGGGACTATAGGTTGAGGACTACTTGGGGGATCTGATTTCATCTTCCTTCTGGAGATGTACTTGACATTGTGAGATCGATATCTGAGACATTGTGAGACATCGCATTTGCGACATTTCGGATTCTCGTCCATTCTGACATTTCAAGATACTATCTTTGGAGACATTGAGTTGACGTCATGTTCCCTCTCCTCCTCCCTTCGTCTCTCTCCTCCCTCCATTCGTCTGTGGATGATCTCAGACCCTGGCCTTCGTCTATGTCTACGGCCAGGGCTTTCACACCCCTGATGAGTGTTTGAGAGTGTTCGATTGCAATCCGAGTCAGGTCCGAATCAGTCCAAGGTATCTCAAGTCTTCCGCTTGCATCTGTATTAAGTCTGTATTATCTGGTCGGTTCTGGGAATCTGCGCCATACTTATGATTGTGTTTCACGAGTATGCAACAGTTTGGTATCGGAGCAGACCAGCTTTGGATGACTCACCATTGATTGATTGATTGATTGATTGATTGATTGATTGATTGATTGATTGATTGATTGATTGATTGATTATCTACACCTGCACTCTGTTATCATTAAGTCGCAAGTTGCAAATTTTTTCTTTTTTTCTCGTACTTACATAGTAATTAGGTGGTTAAATTATAATTTTAGGTTTTGCGACCTTTTCTCCATATTGCGCAAATTAGGAAATCACTACCTAATTAGCGCTAATTAGGGTTAGTCCTAACCTAATCTAAATGGCCTCTCAAACCTATGGAAAGTAAGTGCCAGCCAGGCACCGCGCCAGTTAAGGCAAATCGGGCCTGAGCACGACCACATTCAAACTGCAACTTCACGAAACTTTCACTTTTTGCAAAATGCATCTTTTATTGCGTTGAAAGGTTGAATCTTTCCAGCAAATTGTGTATCTTCCTAACCATTCATCTTCTACTTACTTAGTGACCTCGTGATAATGCTAAATTCTCCCGATTAAAATTTCTTGAAATTATTGAAGTTATGTTTAAATGTTTAAACTTGCTTAAACTTTATTCATTTTTTATTTGTGCAAATTTAAATATTCTTGATTAAATATTTAACTTTTGCGAAATTAATTATTGCGAATTTAAATATTCTTTAATTAAATATTAATCTGTTGCCAAAATTAAATTTTGTTAAATTCGTATTTTTCGATTAAAATATATTTAATTTCTCAAAATTCGAAATTTTTGTAAGGGGAGGGAATGTTTTTTCCTTTGATTAGGTCAAATTTCGAGGTCAGGGGAGAAAGGGACTGTCTGTGCATTGTTTGCCTCTCTGCCCTTCCTCCACACCCTACCTTCTCTCTCCTCCTCTCGGTACCACGAACGTCAGTCTCCGACCACCTCAGCAGTGCCACATCAGCAGGTGCCACCTCAGCGGTGACACGTCAGCAGCAGGCGAAGGCCAGAGTACTTGATGCGCCGCAGCCAACGACTTGCTGAGCGCGGTTCCGCAAGAGCCAAGCCTCAAGAGGAACCTAAGACCCCCCGGATCCCGCGCAGGCGACGCACGACCATGGCTGCTACCGCTGACGACAATGCACAAGCCAGCCCCAAGAGGCCGGTTACCCCTCCCATCCCAGTTCAGCAGACCGATGAACCGCTTCTAGCGTTTCTCAAACGGCTCCAGATCTACTCGGAGACCACAGCAGCTGAACTCAGCAAGTGGGAAGAGGAGGAAGCCGCCCGCCAGCAGGAAATTCAACGCCAACTGGCAGAGGCAGAGGCAGCACGACAGCAGGCTGCAGCAGAAGCTGCAGCAGCCGCACGGTTGCAGCAGCAGCAGGTCGAAGCAAGTCAGAACCAAGCCCGTTACCAAGCTACAATGGAGCTCGCCAACGACGAAGCCATGTACCGGAGTGTACTCCGACAGCAGCATTTTCGAGCAAATGAAGAACAAGAGGAGTCGACCGAGGACGAGAGAAACAAGGAAGCCACAACAGTTTTGATGGAGAATTTGTTGTGCACGTGCAATTGGCAGGAAGGTGAACTGCTGGCCATGCGGCAGGTCTTCATCCGCCAGGAAACAACATTCAAGGCATTGGACAAGAAGATCGCTACCTTGCAGACCGAGATCAGCACACTACACGCCGCCAACAGCCAGCAGCAGACACTCAACGACCAGTTGCAGACCGATGTCAGCATGCGGTTGGCACAACTGTCGGCAGCTGCGTCAACGGGCAGTGCAGTGGTAGACTGCAGCCCAGCTTTGGCCGCGCACGCCAAGCAACTCAAAGAGCGGATCAACCACATGGTCGCATCCCTCGGCGACATCAGCAAGTTTGCTGGAGCATCGACAGTCAGCAATCAGCTGCAGACGCTCAGCGACCGCGTTGAGCAACGACCGGCCGCTGCCGCCAAGGAATGGAAGATGCCGAACTTCAAGATCGAGAAGTTCGATGACTATCACAAGACTGATCCACTGCAATGGTGGATGGCTTTCAACGCGGAGGCGGATGTACATCACACCCCCGCACATCAGCGGCTTGACGCACTCTACCTCCAACTCATCGGAGGGGCACAGGCTTTCATGACACACATGGCCGTCACGTTAGAATGCACCATCGCCAACCTCCACACTAAGATTACGTGGGAGGAATTCGAGTAGAAATGGAAGACCCGGTTCATGGTCAACAATGACAAACGGCACACCATGAACAAGATCTTCCGCATATACCAAGGCCAACAAACGTCACGGGAATGGCTGGCGCAGTGGCAAAGACTCATCGCCACCCCGGAGTTGAACCTACCGTTCGACTCAATCTGGGCCGAGTTCTTCGCTCAGTCATACGACGCCTTGACAGCTGCTTTGGGCAGCGAATTCCAGTATGAGACCTTTGATGACATGATATCAAAGGCAAGGGAGCTCATACAAGGTAACCGGCATGTGGCCAATGAGACCCGCCAACAGCCCGGTTACGTGGAGAAAGGAAAAGGTCAACGGATGCCGCAAGTAGCAGCGGTCCAGCACGGACCAAGTGAGGACCCCGCAGCCGCGTCTACATCAAGTGACGGAGATGTGGCGGCAGCGATACCACTGCAACGCTCAAGACCCTGAGGGGGAAAACAGAAGGCGAAACCAGCGTCGGCGGATGGAGCACGACAATCACCATGGACGAAGTTCGGCATTACCGAAGACATGTTCAAGTTGCGACAGAAATGGTCATGCTGTTTGTGGTGCAACAACACCAAACACATCACCAGCGCATGCCTCGACAAGGACAATGAAAATGTCAAGCGTCCAAGCTCGGGAAACTGAGCACCGCGGGAAGTGCAGCAACGTCACTTCCCAATCCGCCGGAGTCGACTGCCTTGCTAGCGGTCTCTCTCACATCCGGGGATGATGCGGTAGTCGCAAGTTCTCGCATTGAATTCGAGAACTATGCTGTCGAGCTGGTCCCACCGTTGAACCAGCCTCTCCACGTGCAAGATTCAAGCGCATGCGCGGTAGTTCCGCCGTCGGACAACGAACCGGTTGCTTCGCCAGCCCTTCTATCGGAGGATCCCTCAACTTGGGCGAGACTTGAGGAACTCGACCCGTTGATGGTTGAGGACTTCCAATGGTTGCCTCTTCCCTCCACCGGTTTTTTGCCAACATCGCATTGCAATGCCTTAATGGCACATTTGCGCGAATACTTGCACTCTGTAGTACCACCTCCGTCGACGGACGACGGAGTAGCGGTTGTTGACCTTCGTAACTATCTTGCGAAGATCGACCGCGAGTACGCAACGCAACGGTACGTCGACATCGACGCGCCGCTCCTCTACATCCGCATTCAGATCGGAAAGGCGACCTGCAGTGCCTTGATCGATTGTGGAGCGACTCGCAACTACATCAGCCAAGACTACGCACGTCACGTTGGTCGATGGTCACACGCAAAAGTCAATCGACTGATGCGTTGACTCGGTGCCCGTGTACTTTGCCCCGCTAGCATGCGAGGCCGTGTCTTTCGACATATTGGACACCAAGTTCGATATGATCCTAGGCATGTCGTGGCTGCAAAGCGAAGACCATACGGTGAACTTCCATCGACGCACCATTCACGTTCGTGATCGGCGTGGCGAACTAGTTCCGTGTACGGTGTCACTTCCTCATCCTTCGATTGGTTGTCACGTGGTATCCGAGGCGAGCATTCGCCAATCCATCCGACGGAACGACATCGAGGAGATGCGCATATGTTTTCTTCACGCCCTCCCACCCAGTGATCAGCCCAAGACAGATACGTCGGACCCACGCATCATTCAGCTGTTGGACAGCTATGAGGATGTCTTTGAAGCTCCCGCCGGAGTCATACCGGATCGGCCCATACGCCACGGGATCACTCTCGAGGACGGTGCCGTACCTCCACGCGGATGTATCTACCGCATGAGCGAAGAGGAACTTCAAGTGCTTCGGGCACAACTAGACGACCTCTTGGCCAAGGGATGGATTCGCCCTAGTTGTTCGCCATACGGTGCTCCCGTTCTCTTCGTCCGGAAGAAGAACAAGGACCTTCGTTTGTGCATCGACTATCTGAAACTCAACGTGCAAACGATCAAGAACGCCAGCCCTTTCCCTCGGATCGATGATCTTCTTGAGCGACTAGGCGGCGCCAAGTACTTCTCGAAGCTTGACCTCAAGTCCGGATACCACCAGATCGAGATCCAGTCAAGAGATCGGTAGAAAACCACATTCAAGACGTGGTATGGGCACTTTGAGTGGATCGTCATGCCTTTCGGTCTCACCAATGCCCCGACTACTTTCCAAGCGGCGATGACGACGGAATTCCGCGACTTGCTCGACCGCACCGTACTCATTTACCTTGATGATATCTTGGTTTATAGCCGGACGCTGGGCGAGTACCTCGAGCACCTTCGCGCCTATTGGAGCGGCTCCGTATCGCCAAGTACAAGGCAAACCGCGACAAGTGCGAGTTTGTCCAGCAAGAGCTGGAACACTTACGTTACACCGCAAGGCATTCGTCCGCTCGCGGACAAGGTACAAGCCATTCAAGATTGGTCGGACCTCAAGTGTACTACCGACGTCCGCACCTTTCTCAGTTTGGCATCATATTACATACACTTCGTCAAAGGATTTCAACGCATCGCCGCACCATTGTCGCGACTTCAGTCCCCCTTGGTGCCCTTCGAGTTCAGCGACGAAGCCCGGCATGCGTTTCACACGCTGAAGACGACTTTGCTTCAAGCTCCCATCTTAAGCATCTATGACCCGACCTTGCCTACTAAAGTGACTATGGACGCTTCCAGCTACGGCATTGGCGCGATTTTGGAACAGCATGACGGCACAGACTGGCATCCGGTTGAGTACTTCAGCCAAAAGGTGCCGCCCATCAACACTCTTGATGATGCGAGGAAGAAGGAACTGCTAGCTTTTGTCACCGTACTTAAGCGTTGGCGTCACTTTCTCCTTGGGTGTCGGCGATTCACGTGGGCAACGGACAACAATCCGTTGACGTACTACAAGACGCAGGGCACGGTGAACAGCACGATCGGTCGGTGGATGTACTTTATGGACCAGTTCGACTTCACCTCCAAGCACATTCCGGGCTCTCGAACAAGGCAACGGATGCTCTCTCACGAAGACCTGATCTTTGCGCCTTGGTGCACTCCACATTCGGCCTCGACGAGAACCTGCAACAACATTTCATAAACGGCTACAAGTCGGATCCGTGATTCTCCACACTCTATGTGGACTTCTCATGGGATCACCCGCCGGCAAGCAACTATCGCATTGTCGACGGTTACTTGCTTCTTTATACACGAGGCAAGGACTTGTTGTGTGTTCCCCAAGACCGCATCTTGCGCACTCGCCTCCTTGGCGAATACCACGATTCGCGGCTGGCGGGACACCTTGGCTTCGCACACACACTAGCACGACTCCGCCAACTATTTCACTGGCCCGTCATCATCAGCGACGTCAACTGGTACATTCAGTCATGTGCCGTTTGCCACCGGAACAAAGGGCGCCATCAGCTCCCGCACGGCGAACTGAGACTATTGCTGATTCCTTGGGAACCGCGTCTCTCCATTGCTATGGATGTGACTGGCCCTTCCCCTCGCGATCGCCTTGGCCATGACGGTATTCTCATGGTCGTTGACGGTTTGAGCAAGTACGGTCGATTTCTTCCATGCAAGTATCATGCGACGGCTCCCGAGCGCTGGTTTTGCAGCCACTGTGTTCCGGAAGACATTGTCAACGACCGCGACACTCATTTCATGTCGGCCTTTTGGACGACACTCATGGTGGAATCCGGCACCAGCATGAAACCGAGTTCCGCACGGCATCCTCAAACGGATGGGCAAACGGAACGTGCGCACCAGCCTGCGCAGATGATGCTCCGCACACTCATCCGCCTGGATCAGAAAGATTGGGTTGACCACCTTCCCGACATCGAGTTCGCCTACAACACTTCGGTGCACCCGGCGATTGGCGTGACTCCATTCGAGTTGCACCATGGTGGACGGAAAGGATGTATCTTCGCAGACATTCTGCTTCCACGGGCTGCCGATATCGATGCCGCTTGCTCCCCCGCTTCTACGTGCAAGTACAGGGAACTGCTGGCCAAAGCCCTTGCAAACATGCAAAAGGCTCAGGTCCGTATGCAGCAGCAAGCGAACCGGTGTCGCATCCCATGTCCAATACGGGCTGGCGACCTAGTTTGGGTCACCTCCGAGTAATTCACGCTCGAGCAGCACGTATCGCGCAAGCTCCTCCCTAAGTGGTTCGGACCATGGAAGGTCACTTCAGCAGCTGGCGACGACCCCGCGGGTCCATCTTTCATCATTGAGATTCCCTCGCATTTGACGGTCCACCCAATATTTCACGCTTCAAAGCGGGCGGTCTACACTCCAGCCTCCGCAGCGGATTTCTAAGGCAGACGGTCACAGGACCCTCCTGCAATGGATGGTCATCAGGAGGTCGACCGCGTTCTCACGCATCGCAAACATGGCAACAAGCCTATGCAGTACAAAGTTACATTTAAGCAATGCGATCCGGATGACACACGCTGGATTTCAAGAGCTGACCTGAAGGCGACATCACCCCTCGTCTTCACGCATTACGAAAAACAGCGACTGGCTAAGGAAGTTGCCCAACCTTCCCGCCCTGTACGGACATCGGACAGACAGCTTCGCCCTCGCAGTTAGCTCGGTCTTCAAGGGGGGGAGTGTGTGGCATTCTGAGCCACACGGGCCCCAGTTAGGGCCCGGTTCCAAGTAGGCAGGGTAGGCCTAAGGGACGACGGTTCAGATAAGGCCCAGATGGGCCTGGACCAGGGCAGTTCAAGCAGGCCAGGGGTAGAGGCCCAGGCCAATGGCCACAAGGCCGGTACCGGTCCAGCATAGGACCTACCAGCGGCGCTGCAAAGGCTGCCACATTTAGGCGCCAAGCCCAGTTTGAATCTGGACCGTCGATTCAGATCAACGGTCCAGGCCGGTAGGTACCAGCAGGTAGTAGGCCGGCCCAGCACTACAAAAGGCTGGGTACCAGCCTCAGTGGGAGGTTAGTATGGACTAGAGGTTAGACTTCAGGATTAGCGCAGCGGTTCAGCATTAGAGGATTAGCGCAGCGCTGCAGCATAGCGAGGAGCAGCGGCGAGAGCAGGAGTTCAGCGGCGAGAGGATTAGCGCAGCGTTGGGCGCAGCGCCGGTTACCGGCCCAGCCCCCTTGCGGCGCCATAGCTACTGTGCCAGGTACCAGGGAGGAAGGCTCCGCCTTCTCTCCCTCATCGCCTCCACCTCTCTCTCTCTCTCTCTCTCTCTCCTGTCTCTTATACACATCTAGATGTGTATAAGAGACAGGCTGGCGGGACACCTTGGCTTCGCAC
>BFEA01000034.1:282980-296901 GCA_003427395.1 Chara braunii
ACTCCTGGGTTCTCCTATGGGACTACTATGAGTATGAAGGATGGTTACGAATTCTGATGACATCGGGAATAGCGACATTGGGAATATAGGTTGAGGACTACGTGGGGGATCTGATTTCATCTTCCTTCTGGAGATGTACTTGACATTGTGAGATCGATATCTGAGACATTGTGAGACATCGCATTCGCGACGTTTCGGATTTTCGTCACTTCTGACATTTCAAGATACTATCTTTGGAGACATTGAGTTGACGTCATCTTCCCTCTCCTCTTCCCTTCGTCTCTCTCCTCCCTCCATTCGTCTGTGGATGATCTCAGACCCTGGCCTTCGTCTATGTCTACGGCCAGGGCTTTCACACCCCTGATGAATGTTTGAGAGTGTTCGATTGCAGTCCGAGTCAGGTCCGAGTCAGTCCAAGGTATCTCAAGTCTTCCGCTTGCATCCGTATTAACTCTTGTATTATCTGGTCGGTTCTGGGAATCTGCGCCATACTTATGACTGTGTTGCACGAGTATGCAACACAGACTGACAGACTGACAGGGCCGAACGACCTAACTAGTGTACGGACCTACAGGCCTACCAAATTATTGTACAGCTAGATCGACAACTCCTACCGCCCTACAATATGGTCCTACCGGTTGCGGTTATAATACATGGCACACTGAGACTTGGAACAGGGACTGGGACTTTGAGATGCATGAAATCCGTTCATTTAGCTTGGCGGCAATGAAATGTTCTATCGTCTCCCTATAGCTCCTAGACGAGCTGCGGATTCCTCCATCTTCCCTGAGCTTTTTTCTTACTTTTTCAATAAAGCGGGGATGGGGTGGGCACTGTGACATTGGACATGGTTCTGTCACTGACATGTTTTTTGTCTCATGGGACGTCCACCTTGTTGCCAGCACAGTATGACAAAAATGTCTTTTGCTGAAGTGTATGTTGGGGGGGAAGAGAGTTCAAATATTGTCAGATATAGTAATGTGAGCAGCCAATGCCCTTTCTGAAACAAAAAGACTGGCTTTCGAAAGCCCAGAGGTCTATTGTTTTCCTTTTTCTTTTCTCGATCAAGGCTCAAGCGCTTGCTCAATGACATTCAAATTCAAGTGGGTACACAAGAACAGTACCCTATTCCTCCCTCTACAGTGGTTTGACGGGAAGGTGGGGGCGAAGGAAGATCAGAAATGCTCAGGCTGAGTTCATTGACATGAAGGGGGTCAAGTTTGCATGTATTCAGTCTCATTTTTGCATCTTGTCCTTGTCATGTGGTGCTATATGAATTCATCCATCTCTACTGCAGGTTGCTGATGTGGCTTGGGATCCCAAGTCAAGCAATTACCTTCTCATTGGCCTGAAGAATGGGCAGGTAAGAGGACTAACCTCAGACACCTTTGAGACCCCTGGGTTGTTTCCCCCCATCCTAATAAAACACCATCTGCTAGAAGAATGACTAAAAATAACCAAAAGAGTCCTCAGATGTTCTTCCTGCCCTCTGACACGTACCTCCTCACCACCCACACAAATTTATCAAGTTCTGAACCATAAATCCCGGCACACCTGCATCTAGAGACCTAGCTTACCTTCCAGAGAATGGACGAGAAGACCAAGAACTCACCATTTTCTGACAGCGATATCATGTACAGTGGTTGACAAGGTTGGAAAGGGATGAGGAAGGGGATGGTCAAGTGACTGAGGGAGGCGCCTCTGCGCTACATTGGCTCCCATGGAGCCATGTCATCATGGGCCTGGACTTGGTGGCTACGAGCAGGGCTAGTCCCCTGCAAGAGGGTCTCGGAAGGATGCTGTGTGGGGAGAATGTGTGTGCATACTTGCAGCCGTGGGTGGTGGGGTGGATATCACACGCGGTATGGTTCCATCTGGACACCGGGTCACATTTGCAGTGGTTTAGGTGTCCGGCTGCGTAGCCCAATATCGCCAGTTAGATTCCTTGCAGGGTCGTTCGAACAGCATGGTTATACATACCTAATGCTTTACATGGTAACTGGCCGGGAAATTGTACCCAGGCTTGGTGGCCACGAGCAGGGCTAGTCCCCTGCGAGAGGGTCTTGGAGGATGTCGTATGGTGAGAATGTGTGTGCATAATGTAACCGTGCAGGAGGGGTGGGGTGGATATCATGACCAGTACGGTTCTCGTAGTGAACACTGGGTCTCCGTTGCAGTGGTTAAGGTGTCCAGCTGTTTAGCCCTAGATCGCCAGTTCGATTCCTTGCAGGGTCGTTCTGTCTGCGGGGTTATACATATCTAGTGCTTTGTGTGGTACCTGGCCGGGAAATTGTACCGGGGCTTGGTGGCTACAAGCAGGGCTACGACCCTGCAAGAGGGTCTCGGAGGATGCCATGTGGGGAGAATGTGTGTGCATACTGCAACTGCGCAGGGGTGACCGGTATGGTTCCACTTTTGAACACTGGGTCATGGTTGCAGTGGTTGAGGTGTCCAGCTTTAGCCCGAGATTGCCGGTTCGATTCCTTGCAGGGTCATTCCAACAACATGGTTATACATACCAACACCCAACGTGGCCTGGGTGGCGAGCTCGCTTACACTTTGTAGTTCCTGGACCAGAGCATGGACCCAGGCAACTTGTTTTTGAGCCTGGGTGGTACAGCAGGACACAGCCTCCTTTCCAGGACATCGGATTCGGTCTGATCCATCGACCTAGGATGGTGACCGGGTTGGTTGGTGGCCATCTCAGTAGTATGTAGGAGAGGTCAGCCCAGTAATAGACGTGGTTGCGAGGATTGTGCCTCTCGGTAATGCTTCAGAAAGGCCGCACCTGCCCTAAGCGAAGGTAGGCCTTCAAAACTCGGCGTTGGCCTGCACTGAGGCCTATGAGAGCATAAATTGGGCCCCGTGGGAAGTTGCTGTACGTTGCATCTTCAACCAACTGGTAGGGCCCAACCTCCGGCTGGTTGAAGATGCTGAGGCCAGGGCTTAGGCAGTTAGGCCCCAGGCACATTCCGCAGGTTCTGGGACAGGGCGCATCCAGTCCTGCCAGGCCAAATGCCTCGCAGCCAGTGCAGATGAACACCAGCCTAGAGAAGGAGAAGGGCGCTGGCGGGGTGTGAGGGAGGTGCTGGGCGCAGCGAGCTGAGCGAGGTGGGAGGGCGCAGCAGCCATAGCCAGGCTGTTGGCGGCCGTAGCCGGAGGAGGAAAGCGGTGATCCTTGGACGAAGGGGACTGTGAGGGGAAGTCAGGGAGAGGAGCGGTGTGACGAGGCACACACCTGGTGAAGGAGAGGTGGGCCGTCACACGGAGTCTTCATGCCTTCATCAGGCTGATGATCTTTATTGTCGACCTGCCGTAGATAGGAGTCCAGGGTGTACGAGCTGTCTGTTTGCAGTCTGTATTGTGGTATGACACAAACAGTTGTAGCGCAGGGAGAACTTTGTTCGCAGTTCATGGGTCAAGAAGGCAGTGACAACGAGGGATTATTTGACTCTAGGGTCACCTGAAGGACCGCCCGTAATTTACCTTTAGTTTTCCAGCAGTTAGAGCCAGAGGACAAGAGGAGACTTAGGAGAGAGACTGACAACAGGCTGGACTTCCGGTCTATCTTGCTGAAGTACCTGCATCCCTGCACTCTATCCAAGAGGTCATCGATGCAAGGTAGGGCCTTGGCATTCTTAACGATGATGGCATTGAGGCCCCAGTAATCAATGCACATCCTTAGCATCCCCCCTTTCTTAGGAACAAATAAGATGGGTGCACCATAGGGAAGCATACTTGGCCGTATCCATCCCTTCTCACTAAACTCCTTCAGTTGTCTCCGGAGCTCATCCAACTCTGCTGAAAACATCCTATAGATCCTACCCCTAGGCGCTTTACTTCTTGGGATAATCTCTATGGCACGGACGACCTCCCTTTCCACCACTCTTGAGGGCTCCTCCTGAAGGTCTGAATACTTAGCGATGACTTCCTCCATCTTTGGAAGGGCCTTTATGGCCTGCCCCTTCTGAGACACAAAGACTAGGTACAGTCCCTCCACTCAGTTTTGCTTATAGTAATTAAAGAATGCATAAGCGCACAAACAGCTATTAGAGTATACCACCTGTGAGTATTGTACTTCTCTTCCGGACTGTCCTCCCATCAGGTAGTTCATACTTCATCGTTTTTCTATCCCTGGTGAATTGGGGCTTTGCAACCTCGAGGTAGTACATCCCTAGTATCATATTGAAAGGAAGCTTGTCACTTACGGAAAATGAAACATTATGTTTCACTTGCTCTCTCCCGTTTACCACGATCCGCTGCTTGTTAGATAAGGCAGATACTACAGGTCTACTTAGCTGCTGCACCGGGTCCCCTAAGCGCAGCTTGTCTACACAAGCGCAACTGATGTAATTGCACGCAGAGCCAATGTCTTCCAAGGCCCCTGCTTTATGGTCACCCACACTGACTTCTATCACAATCAATTCCCCTATAACCGAGGAAGCTAGTAGGTATTTTTGAGACTATTCCCTATCTAGTTCCTCTAAAGACTCAGTCACATCCCGTGAACAGAGCATGGTTGTGACTGCGGGGTGATGGTGGGGTCAGTGGCCTCAGCCATACTATGCTGGGAGGTTGAGAGATTTCCTTCCTGCTCAGCCTCTGTAGAAGTGGCCACTACTTCTACTGGCTGGACGTGTTTCCCTGAGTCGCCTATTGCTGCTGCGGTTGCTGCGATTGTACTTTCTGCAACACTTTCTTATTGGGACACGTACTCTTGTTGTGGCCGAACTGACCACATACAAGCGCACCTATACAACCTGTTGCACCACACATTGTCCTCTGGGCCCTCTCTGATTCAACCTGGGACCTGAGCGTCTGTTCCTTGACCCCTAGACTGGCATCCCTTTGAAGCATCAGCCCCCTTACCCTTGGCTACAACCACCACTTCTCCCTTCCAAGTGTCATGACTGGTACTCGACTCTGTACTTCCTACAAGGTTCAAAGGGTGCTCCACCTCCTCCTGACTCCTTGTGCATCTACAGAGAGAAGGTGGCCTCCTTTTTGCATCAGCACAATGGTAACAAAGTTAAACAAACCCATCCTGCAAAGTTTGTTTTTGTTGCTGCAAATCACATGTTGATCGTTGGCTTACCCGTGCCACCCTTGAGGGCCGGCACCTGATATTTTGGCAGGATATGAGTGCCAATGTCATGCAGAAATAGCAGTCTCAGAGGATCAAGTTGCTCGTCCACCCAAACTTTGTGCAGAAATAGCAGTCTCAGAGGATCAACTCGCCCGTCCACCCAAGCTCTGAGTGATTGCTTTGGACCGCCAGCCTCGCCCTTGCTGGAGCTCGGTCTCTTAAGGAGAGGGAAGTATGGCATGCTGAGGCCCTCCCACACCAGGCTTAGGCACCTAACCATTTCTTAGGAGCAGCCCTTGGTTGCCTTGACATTTTCAAGGCCACCACGTGACGTAGAGGACGTTGGAGAGAGTGTTCCCAGACAGACATGTGAGTACTTTGTCTGTCCTGAGCCCAGGTATGTGTGTATTTTATCTGTTCTTAGTTCAGCTTAATCAGTTTGCTTTGCTTTCGATTCAATGCAGATGTGTGAAGCTCTTTGTGTAGAGCTTTCGATTCAAAGCACAACAAGCCCTCTACACCTGGACAGGATGATCACAACAGAACAAACTTTAGCTCTAGATGCCCCGATCACTGAACAAGAGGTCTTCGAAGCACTACGGTCAATGAAACAAATAAAACCCCAGGCCTAGATGGCCTCTCAAAAGAGTTATGGTTTGCTTTCTGGCCAGCACTGGGCGCAAAATATTTCCAATTTTTGGAGAAGGCGTGGAACAAAGGTACCTTGGGTAGTATACAAAGTACAAGAATAGTATCTCTTCTATAGATCTAAGGCGATCCATGGACATTAGAAATTATAAACCAATTTCTCTACTCACAGTAACTTACAAGATTTTAGCTAAACTCCTAGCCAATAGAATAAGAACAATAACTAGGAATTGTTTTCACCTAGACCCGACTGGTCTTATCCCGGTTAGATTCAAACTAAACAATGTAACGACTCCCACTGAATCCTTCAAATACATCAAGGATAAAAGAATGAGCACAACTATCTTGTTCTTCGACTTTGAAAAAGCTTATGACCAAGTCACCTGGAACTCCTTACAACAAAGCATGGAAAAGATAGTAGTAGGACCAAATTTCAGGAAATGGGTGCAAATCCTATATTCAAAAGCCCATGGAAGAGTACAGGTCAATGGCCACCTCTCACAACCATATCGAATGTCCCGGTCAGTACGACAGGGATACCCAAGCGGCCCCAATCTTTTTCTTCATCATGGAAGCCATTGCTTCGTTCCTAAGGAAGGACCTCTCAATCGAAAGGCTAGCAGAAGACAGGCAACACTCAATTAGTCTACCTACTACCATTCTATTTGCAGATGATCTGACGGTCCTTATATGGGCTTCAGACTCCTCGTTCCAGATACTCACACGAGCTATGCAAGCATTCCATATCGTGTCGGAGATGAAAATTAACTGGCTACAAACAATAGGCTGGTGGCTTACAAAACCTCCAATCGAGACTCCACGGAGTACCCCGGAGGGAATGACCTGGTCGCAGGGCAATGAACCACTAAGATTGTTGGGCGTTCAAGTTTCTAAACAAGGCAGTAGCTAGTCAAGGCCCCGACAATAATGAATAAAATGATATCCAAACTGGGTAACTGGTCTAAAACCTAGACATCAATATTCGATAGGGCCTTAGCCCGGCTCAGAGAATATGTGGAAAAGGCCAAGAGAGAAAGAGAGCATGTCTTGGACATTCGTGTAGCATGCCTGAAACATGTAGAAAGGTCCCAGGTGAATGGGAAGAAAGGCACTGTTGCGGGGATCAGCAAGTCCTCTAACCAATACGAAATGCTCAGAAAGGAGAAGGCCGAAGAATTTTCCAAATACGTGGCCTTTAGATATGCAGAGAAGAAGAGGGCAAGGGATCAAGGGATAGAGGACAAAGACAAAACCATTCCCACAACAAAAGATGAGTTTTTGGATTTAAGACCCAAGACAAGCAAGGTAGGCAAAAGCCAGAAAAGGAAAGAGTCGAACAAGGAGCAAACAGAAATGGAGGAAGAATCAGAACGAACTCTCCTGGAGAAGGAAGCGGCAATAGTGTTGTCACAGACAGAGAAATTGAAGTGGTGGAACAAAGAGTATACCCCTGAATACACCACTATCACGCAGATAGCAAGGGGTCAAGCTCCAATGGTGGTTGAGTCTGTCAAAACAACCATGAGAACCCTGAGGAACATCCGACCTCTTATTGCAGCTAGATATGTGGCCAAGACACGAGAGTGGCAGATTGCCACAGATGTATCCTTCAAAACCCCCCATTTCGTAGAAGGAACAAATGTGATCAAGGAGCTCAAGAGGCGGATAACATTGGAATCCCCACTGGGATTGTATGAGACGGTTGCGATGGACAAAAGCCAAATATGCACACAAGAGGATGCGAAGGGCACACAGAAGAATGTTGGGGAGACGAATAGAACCTCTCTAAAGGCCTTCTCACCTCTAATCGCCAAAATGCCAGAATCAACTGTATTAAATTCAGGAATGTTTTGGAAATCCTGGAGGACGGTAGTTGAAGTCCCATACAGCAGCCTGACAGACTTAGGCATGTCGGCAGAACTGATGGCTATAGCAATCGCACATATCATCTCGACGAGGTTACTAGAGGGAGACGAAGATCTGGAAGCAAGAGTTTTCTTCACGGACAGCGAGAGATTCTACAAAAGCGAAGCTTCTGATGATGAGTCCTAGAATGCTGACGATGAAAAGGAAAAGCCCGATTGGTTCTCTGAATCAGAGAGAGATATCAATGGGAAGGCAGGGATGATTGGATCCAACACCCCTGGAAAAGAGTTATCTTCCCTTTCGGACGATAGCGGACTGAAGGTCTACCAAGAGACGACCATTGAGGATGGGAGTGTGGACGCCCCCCCCCCCCCCACACACACACACATAGACACCCCTTTACCTTTCAACCCCCGAACCCGATGCAACCACAATCATGGAAAGTTTCAGGTTGAAAGCCAACAAGGTGGGGGGTCGTGTCGATTGGGGCACTCAAGGGCTGGTTATCAGGAGCTGGAACGTCAATGGGCTTGGAAACATAATAGATAGAGAAGAGAAGTTGAATGACATCGTAACAGGATTGTCAGTCGCCAACAGGAAACTAGCGGATATTATATTGCTACAAGAAACCCACCTCACCTTCTCGTTGGAACACATCAGAATCCGTTCTTTCCTAGCAAGAAAGCTGGGGTTTACGCTCCTAACTCTTCGTCAGAAAGATCAACCTTCTTGCTAAACCTCAGAAACCAGATCCCAACAATGACCCCTTGTATCTTGGCGGGAGACTGGAATGCCACTATGGATCCGGTCACAGACCGCATATCCCGACCGTCCAACACTCCTAATCCAACAGAAGCACTACCTATCCAGGAGTTAATGTTGGATCACAACCTGGTTGATCCTTTTAGAACTCTACACCCAATCAAGAGAGCTTTCACGCTGGTCAAGAAAAACCATGCTCACCACACTGCCTTTTCACGAATAGACTACTTCTTGGTGTCTGAAACACTGATGGGGGCAGTAAAGGAAGCAGAGATCTTGCCCCTGGCCGCGTACTCAGGGCTGGATCACAAGCCAATTGAGTCGGTAGTGTGCTTTGATCAAATAGTCAAAGCGGGGCCAGTTTCCATAAACTCAACAACGCACTTTTACTCAGTCAGACTTTCCAAAAGGAAATACAGGACTGTTGGGCAGGACAGAGAACAACTCGGCTAAACACGGAAACCCGGTGGGACTGGTTTCAAAAGAGCTACTCTACTCTCTCTTTAGAAGTGGCCAGAATTTCCAGGAAACTTGCTTCTAAGAGAAAACAAAGGAGACAAACTTTGGAAGTCGCCTTGCAAGTAGCGGAAACCATTCTGATTGACAACCCCTCCTCACCACTCTACAATGAAATCTTTGAAAAGACACGTGAGGAATTGGCGATGTGGAAATGGTGGGATTTGAAAGGGCTACAAATAAGAGCCAGAATGTGCGAATATGAACTTAGCGACTCAATGACTAAACACTTTTTCGCCCGAATCAAAGCCAACTCAAGAGCTAATACGATTGAAAGCCTCAGATCTATCACAGCTCCTGAGAGTCTGAAAACGGACAGTGAAGGAATGTTAGAAATAGCCAAGGATTTCTACAAAGACCTCTACCAGTCTAAAACCCCTACACCAATTGCACCCAACACAAACGAAGCAAGGAGAAAAATGCTCCAATATTTGGAGAAAAAAATAACAACTGAGCAGGCAAGGAAGCTAGACAAACCTATCACAACAGAGGAATTGCACCAAGCACTAACAGAAATGAATAATAGTAAAACACCAGGGATAGATGGTTTAACGAAAGAATTCTGGGAGAAATTTTGGCCCCTTCTGCGATCGGATTTATTCAATTATTATGACGACTGCTGGTTCAGAGGGGGACTAGGGAACTTACTCAGCAGCAGCGTGGTCACCCTACTGTACAAAAAGGGCGACAAGACAGACATTAAAAACTATAGACCAATTTCGCTGCTAACATTCTCATACAAGATTCTAGCGAAAACCCTTTCCAATCGGGTCTCCAAAATAACAAATAAGTGCTTTCATATCAACCAGACAGGCTTCATCCCGGGTCGATACATTCTAGACAACGTGCTAACATTGAATGAGGCGGCGAGGAAGATTAGGGAAAGAAGAATAAACACAACTATACTTTTCTTTGACTTCGAAAAAACCTATGATCAAGTGAATTGGGACTTCATGGAAGCATGTGTGGAGAAAATGGGCGTAGGCCCGAACTTCAGGAAATGGGTTCGCATACTTTATAGAGATGCAGTCGGCTGTGTCCAAGTTAATGGACTGTTATCAGATTATTACCCGATATCTCACTCAGTTCGACAAGGAGACCCACTGGCCCCATCGATATTCCTTTTTGTAATGGAGGCCATCGCATCCTTTCTGCGCAAGGACCCTTCGATCCATAGGCTCCCTGTCCTCAACGCGGGTTCGGCCCACCGGATAGATTTCCCGACAGCTATCTTGTTTGCAGACGACCTAACCGTGCTTGTTAGAGCTTCAGATTCATCCTTTAGGACGTTGGCTAAAGCAATGGAAGCTTTCAGGTATCTTGTTTGCAGATGACCTAACCGTGTTTGTTTGGCCAAGATTTTGTGGCATTATGTCACGAGAAGTCCACAGAAAGGAGGTCTGGGAATTATAGACCCTGGAACAGAGACGAAAGCCCTACTGACCAAGTGGATTATCAAACTTTTGATGAATCCTGATTCCACATGGAATAAACTAGCCCTGGACAGTATCAAAGCCTTGGCACCGACACCTTCTCCAGAAGACATGTCAGGGAAGTTCTAGGTAATGAACAAGGAATGGGCCATGTCTACAGGGCGTAGAAATCGAAGGGGGGATGAAGGATTAGAAGGTTACAGACCTCCTACTCCGTACTGGTCAGCGCTACTCCGAATCTGGAGAAGAATAATGCCAAACAAACCTAATAGACCTAAATCCAAAGACGAAGTTCTCAGACAGCCACTTTTTGGGAATCAATGGATAACTAATGAGAACGACAACCCCCTTCCCCTGGAACACAGATGGCTCTCCTGGATCAAAAATGGCATATGGAAAGTCGCCCCCCTGTGGAATGAAGGGAAAAAAGAATGGAAGACAAAACAAGAAATCAGCTCCCAACTGAAAGGATGCCATAAACGAGGGCCTAATCTCCAATATATCCTTAACCTAGAGCCTTTCAGTTCTCTCACATGCAACAAAACTCGCCCACTAAGGCCCCCTTTTCCTCCTTTCCGGTTTCCTGGTCCGCCACCGGCATGCCAACCATTGTCAACAGTGGAGTAGAGCCCGAAGTCTTAGATTTCTTCCTACTTCGAAAGGTGAGAGTCCTTGGTTCCTGGCCAAAATCCATATTCAGACCTGACACAGCGATTCACAACTTGGAATTTGACCCAGCAGAGTGGTCATGGCCACCTGATATAACCAAGAATATCAAGTCCAAAATCCCAATACATGAGTATACAGTCAAACTGGGATACACATTACTACTCAAAACTAAAGACCCTGACCCTATCATCAAAGAAAGATGGCACTCTGCTAGGACAGGAGTCAGATAAACTCACTCAGATTCAGTTGAAGAAATTCAAGTCCATCAGACCAATCAAAATCAGAAGTCTTCAATGGCTAATCACGTATGCGGCACTACCAGTGAATCAATGGCTACACATCAGACGAAAAGGTTCAGACCCCAACAGTTCCGATCAGTGTACGGTCTGCACAGAAACAGCGGTAGAGGACATAATACACTGCCTAATACACTGTAAAGAGGCAACGGACTATTGGGCGAGAGCCTCAGCACTATGGGACTCCTTATTCTTGACCCCCTTCCCTGAACAACCCATCCAACTCCTCCTCCTGACTAACATTCCCGAACAGTTCAAGAAGGCGGAAAGGATTTGGTTCGAAATCATGAGGTAGGTGACATTGTGGGTCATATGGAAGGAAAGATGCAGCAGGACGATTGAAGGAGTGGCCAACGCACGTGAAAAGGTTTGGACTGAGACCAAAACGATGATGCAAGCGGAGATCCTCTGCAGGTGGAGGAGGATCAAACAATCATGGGCAGAGGATGAGGACCAACAAAGAAAGGTGAGACTGACCTTCAGCAGAACCTGGCTGGTAAATGGTAAAGTGGCGGACCTAAGAGAAGATCGCATCTGTTGGAAAGAATGGCACAACTCAAGTTCAGGGAGGGGTTACCAGCAACAAACAGCGGTGGAAGGACAAAACATACTCTTACCAGAACGGCCACAAGAGAGATTGATGGCTGCAGCATCGGAGCAGCGGTTCAGAGAGGAATGTAAGCGGTGCATAAATTACTGAGACAAAAAACGCCACATTGCCCAAGATGTAATGAGGGAGGATGCCAGCAAACTGTAAAGAGATACCTAAAGACCAACCAAGCTTGGACAGGGGACGAACGAGAACAAACACCTTCTTTAAGAAGCCTGCAAACTTCTCAATTCTCTCCAGCACAGCACGCCGAACTGACAGCAGTATAGCTGAGAGGAGCAGGACTGAGGCCAACCAGAATAGTAAGAACCAATTAGTAAAAGCAGGCTAACTTATGCAGGGGTGAGGGGGGGGATATCCTTCCGCAGGGAAGTAATCAATGCCGTCCACTCGGGCCTCTCAGCCATAATGGGGAGGAGCGTGTGTGAGTATCCAAATGTATTACATATTGACTTGCCGGGGGAATAGGAACCGGACTGTCGCTCCCCAGAATGGTAGGAGCCAGAACCAGATGGTTCTGTTTAAACTTAAAAAAATAATAATAATAAAAAAAAAAAATTAAAAAAAAATCGATAGGACCTTCATTCTGAATGCTTCCATATTCTCAATGATGTGGTACGCAGCAACGATTTGGAGTTTCCAAAACACCTAAGAACTCAACTTAGAAGAAGAGCTGCAGCCTACCTCTGAACGAGGGATCCGTCCAAAGTCCACTTCAACTGGGAAGTAGCATGGGAGTATGTCATACTGAAGATATCAAGGGGAGGCCTTGGAATACTCGACCCAGAAATTAGGATCAAAGCCCTACAAACCAAGTGGACCCTCAAATTAATAACTAAAATAACAAGTTGCCATGGATTGACCTAGAGCTATGAAGGGTCCAACAACTGGCAAGATATAAAACCCCGAAAAATATACGTGGCCTTTTCTAGATCATGGTCAATGAAGGGCGCATCTCAAACAATGGAGCAAAGGGAAGATGAGGAGGAACAAGTGTATGATACTATGATTTTTGGAGGCAATTAATGAAAACATGGAGGGAGATTCTGCCAGCTAAGGTGAGAGAACCAACAGTTAAGGAAGAGTGCTTAGGCAACAACTCTTTTGCAACCAATCCCTGTTAGCTACACAGGGGAAGCCCTGGACCTTAACCAGAAATGACACCAAATGGGGTCTTGGGTAGAAAAAGGAGTGTGGCAGATCAAGCATCTTTGGCATGACACAGAAAGGAGATGGTAAACGGTAGGTGAACTGAGGGAGTGTCTGAAAGGCTGCCACAACCGCAGGCGAACTTGTGCCAATTCCGAAGAGCTGGCTGCAACTACTTAGAGGCTCCTGTAAATGGAACCTGGAAGACTGGGCAACAAGAACGATGGAAGTCCCCCACACCACATCCTATCACTTCCGTATGAGGGAAGTACCAAGGAACTCCTGGCTGATCTGCAACATGTACCCGATCGAAGATCTAGGGACAACTACAAGCCTCTGAAACCGAAATCCCTCAGGGGAAATACCCCTACCAGAGCACTCCATGAGAAAAGCAAGGGTAGTAGAAACATAGGAAAGGCGACCAATTAATATGTTTAGCAGATCTAGAGATTGATCCAGCAAAATGGGCGTGGAAAAGGAAGTCAGGCAGACTTGGAACACTTGGAATATACCACGAAGCTAGGATATACACTAAGAATGAGATCCGTCTCAATAACCCAAATCATAAACCATAGATGAGTAGCAAAACTCAATCTACCACCTAACCGTACACTCATCACCTCCTGACGTAAAATTATCTCCATAAGCATGGTTGCATCCCTGCCGACCGCCGACCCCGACCACCGACCGTATTGCAGCCAACCAGTAGGGCCGACCGGTCGGCGGTCTGCCGACCAGTCAGAAAACAACCATCCACTAATATTTTTTCAGATCTGAGTTGGAAGCTGTACTGCGCTTGCTGAGTACAGCCCACATCCGCTGAGAAACTTTTGGGGACGGGGGGGTTGGGACTGGGTGTATAGGGGGATGTAGGGGGGTATAGGGG
>BFEA01000034.1:320822-341427 GCA_003427395.1 Chara braunii
ATTGCTTACCTATTTTTAACTAGTTTATGATTAATATGAAGCACCCATGCAGTTCTTATTGTTTTTTTTATTTTTTTTTTTTTTTTTTTTTTTTTTTTTTTTTTTTTTTTTTTTTTTTTGTAGCCATGTTGTTTTTACTATTTTTATTACTTTTATTATTAATCATTACTAATATTAATTTTCTAATTATGAGGGGGAAGAAGTTTTAATAACAAAAATGTATGTGTGTGTGTGTGTATGTGCGTGTGTGTGTGTGTGTGTGCGTGTGTCCCTCCCTGTACCCTTCGTGATGAAGGTCCTGTTGGGGTAGGTCCAATGATGTCGGACCTACCCCGTGAGGGGCAGGTCCTTCATCCGAACCTTCGCCAGTTTAGTTGGTTATCACACACAGAGAATATGTTTTATCGTTTTTACTTATTCATTTTTATCCAATTTACAATTGATAAGAAGTACCCGAGCATGTGAGTACGTGTGCAGGTGCGCGTGCGTGTGTGCGTGTCCTTTCTGGTGCTTTTCATGATGAGGGCTTGCATGGGTACATGAGTGCATGGGTGCATGATTTAGCATGTTGAACTACTTAAATTATAGCATGCTGAACTACTTAAATTATTTTTTGCGTTCGTGTTAGCCATGTTTGAGAGCGTGTGTGGGTGTGTGCGTGCGGATGCGTGAGTGCTCGTATGTGTATTCTTCCTTGTGTTTATATGGAAACAATCTGTGGAGGGCAACCCCAAGGTGGCAGGCTTAACCCAAGCTGAGGTTGGATTTTCAACAGGGGGTGGAGGCGAGCATCCTTAACTTATATCTAACATATGCTTTTCTGGACCAGGTTGGATTATAACTTTTGTTAGCTCTACCGCTTTACTTAGAGCAAAGTGTTGGGAATTTGACCTATCAAGAGCTGCAGTACCGTTTGGGGGTTGCACCAAAAAGGTTGGTAGCTCGAGGGGTTATTCAAGACTTAGCATGCAATACCGAGTAATCTGTGTTTCCTAAAGCCATTGTCCTGAAGAGTTCGAATGGTTAGTGCAATCTCCTTTGCAGCGTGCATAGGTTCCATTTCAATTGTCATGATCGTGATAATCTGTGGTATCAGGAGGTTTAGCGACTGTTGGAGTGGTCTGTTAGAGTCGGCCTGGATGAATCGTGTGATAGGGAAGCCAAGTTCTTTTCTTTTATCGTATTTGTTTATGATGAACATTCCATTTTCTTGATTTGTAATAGTTATTGTGGTGTTCAAAAAGTTCGCTTGAGTTCCGATGAGCTTGTCATCTATTTGTGTTTTTCTCGTGGTTTGCTCGTTTAAGGTAATCAGATGTAGGGGATAAAGAAAATATCTGCTGCGTGGGCTGGTGATATTGGGATTCAAGAATTCGTGGATCCTTGGGTTGTTTAGAACATGGAAATCGTCAAAGTACCGAAACACGTGTTTGAACAGATGCAACAGGCTTTGGTTGTTTTTGTGTGTCATTTTCTTCATAAAATTGTATTCGTACTTAAAGAAATAAATGTTACACCAAACCGGTGAGCAGCTCACACCCATGGGAATGCCAAGAATTTGTCTCCAGATGCTTCCTCCTAGGGAGGTGAAGGCATTATTGATTAACCAATTGTTGATTTCCTGAACAATGCTCTCATTAATAGTAAGGAATCCGCTGGGTGGGCTGTTATACCAGTCGTAGAGGGGTGTCCATTTCCCTTTGCTTTGGTACAATCTGCAAGCTAACTGCACATTCCTGCCGTAGGTTTTCCTTGCTTGCTTAAAGGCCAACCTGCAAAAGAAACGAATGGCGGCTGGAAGGCCGTCTAGGCTTTCATTAGTGGGGATCGTTTCATAACATTTGGTTATATCAGCAGAGAACACCGAGAAGACTTGCTGGGGTAGGTTATAGGTGTAGTCTGGAGTAGAGTCTATTGGCCACCAGAACGGGACTTTGAGTCCAGTTTCTGCATATGTCTTCTGTGTTAGTGTGCCACAGTGGGTCTTCACTATACGGATGAGTGCAGCAAGGATGGCGGCTGCTAGATCAGCCAAGGGTGTGGTTATAACGTCTGCAGCGTTGGTTAGCCAACGAAAAGAATTCTTGTGTTTTTTATGTGTTGCAAAGAGATAAGGCAACTCTATTTTACCGATGGGGATGTCTGGAAACCTCATTGTCATCTGCAGTTTCATGATGTCCAGTAGCTCGGCAACAGAAGACATATGTTGCTCAAAATCCGGGCTGGTGAGTCTTTGTAGAGCAAGAAATCTTACCAGATTGATGCAGGAGACGACAGGGGTGTTGGGCCCTTTGTCAGCGCCGGAAATGTAGAAGTGTTTGGTTAGGAAAACAACTTCATTCTTGATGGCGTGATCGTTCAAGCTCACTACTCTGTGGGTTGTTACATTTTCGAGATTGCTTTTGATAGCCTTATCAAAATCCGCCTTTGCCTGTTCTTCTTGTAGAGAGCTTAACGGTGTACCATTTTTTTGGAGTGCTAACGTAAACTGTGTCCAGGATTGGTTCGCAGCAGCACCAACGTCAAGTGTATTTAGAGGAGCAGGAGGGATATGATTGAGTCCTTTTTTCAACATATTACGAAGTTCAATGTTGCTGCAGATGTTTAGATCTAGGGTAGTGACGTGCGAATGTTCTTCTCCGGGGAGCATGCCCTCAGGAAGTGTGTTTAAAAAAGCTTGGTATCTTGGTTGTTGGCAGTAACATCTTTCTGGGAACTGTTCTATCCATGCCGCAAGCTCAAAGTCACGAAATACTGCAGCAGGTTTGTAGAGTGCTTTAGCTATATGGTCATTGTAAGTCCATGAAAACGTGAATTTGTCTAGAACGTGAGCGACATCCTGGTTATAGTTAGTTAATATTTTATTAAGGATATTTTTGAATTTGATTCGATCCATGAGTCGGTTAGCGTAGTGGCATGTGATAATTTGTTTGTTCGATTCCTTTCCCAATCTCCATCTCAGTCTTCCGTCTTCCATTGGCTGGAGTCGATGTACCTGCACATTACCAGACATATCGTTGATGTAGGCAGGGGTCTTAGTAGAGGGAGGCTTTTGAAGTAGGAAAAGTTTTTACAACATTTGAATATGGAGGGGTAATAGCGGAGTGTGGTACAAAGGTAGAGTGCGCTTGCGAGGGTGATCGGATAAGTTTCCGATGATCAGAGAGGTGTGGAGCGAGCGAGGCAACGAATCCTGGTTGAGCGTTTGGTTCTGTGTTTGTTGTGCGTGGTGCGGTCGAACTATTCATGAATAGAGAGTAGCTATCTCCTGTCGCGTTGGCTTGTGCTGTCGTAGGAGGAGCAGCAGTGGGGATGTTTGCGTAAATAATGTTGTCAGTAGGGATAGAGTTCGTGCGTCGTGCGGCAAGCTGAGCTGCAGCGTTAGCGAGTACATTGCCAGATGTTTGGACCCTCGTGTGGTTACCTGAAAACGGCCTGCTCGGGGTTCCTGCGTTAGGAGTAGGGACGGGTCTTTGGGGTGCAACTGTGATGCTGTGGTTCGCATTGGAGTGGGGGGCAGCGTTTGCAGAGGTGTTTAAGTCAGCGGGAGTTGTGTTGTGGCAAGGTGTATTAGCAGATGTACCGTGTGGTGGTCTCAAGTTATGGGAATGCAGTGCTGCAGAATGCGCAGCGGTAGCGGGGGCGTTGGTTGCAGCTGGTGTTCTAGTGATGTTTACTTGACAAGGCATGTCGAAGGATGCGGGAGTGCCAACAGGCGTACTGCTGGAGGGTCCTATGTGTATTGGTGTGCTGCTGGTTGCTTGGATCGGAGTGGTGAGTGGCGCAAACGGGGATGGTGTACTGGCAAGTGTGCCGTGCGGTGGTGCGGGGCTGTGGGAGTGCGGCAATGTAGTGCGTGCAGCGGTAGCAGAGGCATTGGTTACAGTTGGCGTTCTAGTGGTGTTAGTTTGGCAAGGTGTGGAACCAGGAATGCAGCCGGATGGTCCTGTGTGCACTGGAGTGTTACCGGTTGTTTGGTTTGGTGTGGTGAGCGACGCAGTTGAGGAAGGAGTGCAACCGAGCCTCATTTGCCTACACCTTCTAAGCGAGTTGTCTTCAGCATCGGCATTGCGCCGCGTGTTTGCAGTTTGCGACAGTAAGCCTTCGGCGCCAGGTAGCAGCACGGCCGTGAACTTGTGTACGAATGGAACGTATCTGAAGTCCTCGTACTCCAGCATTTCTGCTGCAAAAATCCTTCTGTTCTCKATGAGGAGGTTCACARTCTTGATYATGTACYCTCTCATGAAGACGAAGGAGATCTGCGCAAGAATGGCCTTTCTCCATGTTGTACGTAGGAGTGCTTGGAATTCAAGCATCCTGATCTTGTCGGATGGAGCAAGCGGGTCGATCTTGTCTAAATTCCCGATGATGTACCAGATCATGTGGTCGAACCAAGTGAAATTCTGCTCGCATCCGGGGCAAACGCACTTCAGATAAGGCCTCCCTGCGTTCCAGAGCTTCTTAAGTTCGGAGAGGCCAGCCGGAAACTTCGGGATGCCTTTCTGATGCAAGAGTGGTTTGTTAGGACATTTGCCTTTCTCGAGCTTGGCAATAGGTGGGAATTCTCCGTCAAAACCGCCTCTGGTTGCTGGGAAGTAGATGGTACCATTCCTGGCAGCAATGCGGCAGTTATCGACCTCAGCGTCAGTAATCGCAGCAAGTGCCATGTATGCCTCCACGCTGATCGGCGTAGTGTAGTTGAAAGTATCCAGCTTCCATAGCCGGTTGTGGACACGCTGTACAACCTTCTATGTCCAAGTGCTGGAGGCGAGGGGGAGGAAGGGACGATTCTTGGCAAACTTATGACCCGCATCTCTTGTGAGTGGAGTAAGTTCAGTGTGCACGTTGCTCAAACGTTCAGCTTCCTTCCTCCTGAAGTATTCCAACTCAACTTCCGAGAGCGACATACTGTTGATGGATGTTTCGCTGAACGTTTCAGATCTCTCGGTGATGGAGACGTGTCCAGCGGTGTCAAGATGTGAAGAATCGTACCCGTGCAACTCGAGTATGACCTTTTCTGCCTTGGCTATGATGAGATTGAGCTCTCTATTCTCGATTGCGGCTTTCCTGCAGGATTCGGCGATATTGATAGCGAGATCTTGGATTTTGGCGTTTAGCTGTTCTGGCCTGCGCTGCATGACCTGGACGAGCGCAGCCCAGTCTCTGAAAGAGAGATTCTCTATCAGGAAGGGCGGTCGACCGATCGTGGCTTCATACACTTGAAGCAACACGTCTGCAGGGATCGCGAGCATGGCAATCTGGCAATGCACAATGGGGGGCCGAAGAGCAGCGAACGGTCTGATGGCGGCAGCAAGCTCTGGGTGCCATCCCATGAGGATGCCGTCTTCATCCTACACATGTATTGGTATATGATGACAGTTAGCTGTAGGGTGATGCGTAATGTCGAAGCATAGATTAGTTAACAAGAGGAGAAGCAGCCGTGCTAGTGATCGAGACATATAGCTCATCCTTTCTATTGGAAACGGGCAGCAAGAGGGAGATGAATAAAAAAACAGAAGGGAAGTATGTGAGTGTGTTCTGCGATCTGCATGTTTTTTAGGGCAGAGTGTATCTCATATGTCTCCGTGAGTTGGGTGCGGTGTTTCCAGAGGGGTGACTACATGTCCTAGTGAAACAGACGTTACCTTGGGTTGGTAAGCTTGAATGAGCGGCTGTGCATTGGAAGGGATTGTGGGTGCAGCGCTACACGTATGAGCTGCCTGTTTGCGTTCCATCCAAATGCAAGATTTGTTTACTTTGGTTGTGTTTTCTAGCTATGAACTAATCGTATTTTGTTTGTATTTTCTGGTTTTCCGAATTGAGAACATATTTGTAAGAAAGTAAAACCAGCAGTTTAGATTATTAAAAAAGATCCAATTTTAATTTTTAAATTTTTATTTATTTTCTATTTCAAGTAATCCTTTTAATAACCACTATATTACTCCTGATTACTGCTATTTATTTATATAACAGTAATTTTTAAAAAAAAACCTTTAACTTTTTTGAAAAAGGTAATGAAAGAAGGGCATATTTGCTGTCAAATCAGGTGGGGTAGGAGCAATTTGGGAAGCGCTACAGACATTTCAAGAGGCACAGTGCCGGAGGGGTTCAACAAACGTTTTAAGTTAGGAGTTCCATTTGTTCAGGGCTTTGTGTACACGTGTAGGGGTTATAGTTTGCGATTTTCCGTAATGCCGAGAAACCTCTGGCATGTTGGGTAGAGCTTGTTGTTGGTTAAATGGGCTAGCGAGATTCCTGTAGCGGAGACGGGGCGGGCCAGACGGACAGCAGAAAGAAGGATATATACATGGGAGTAACAAGCTCTATAGCGGAGTTGGTTCTATGGTCGTTTGCGTACTAGGCAGCCGGCTATCGATGACGGTTATAACGGTGTCTATCTTGTGAAGGAGTTATCTAGTGGGCGTTCCTTGATCAACGGAGGAGGAAGTATACGGGCGGGGGACTTCGTTTCCTTTACGAATTCTTTCAGGCGTTGGTGTGTATCGTGATGGACTATCTAGTAGCCTATCATGACGTCGTGGAAGGCGAGACAATCCTGATATTAGAGCGAACCCATCAGCGCGACGCACCGGTGGAAATGGAGCCATGGGGGGCATCACCAGCGGGTCGAAGCATGACAAGGTTGTATGACGTAGATGTGAATGGCCGCATGGTCCTACGTGTAGGGGTAGGTTTCTCCTACCTTGAGGGTTCCTTAGTCACTCTACGTTTCTATTTGCGTCGGTATGGTGAACGTATTCCTATTGGGCGACCTGAGGAAGGAAGGGACCTGCTGCTTAACATCCTAAAGGCTTTGGTGACGACAATCGCGGCAGAGCATCGAGGGGACATTGTGCCGACGGCGGGATGGGGCATGGCAATTGGTGACCCCCTTTCTCGTCAGGATTTGTGGGGGGAAATCAAGGAGTACGAGGGTTATCAGTGATCGCATCTGTGGAACTGCTTGTAGCGCTTAATGTAAGCTGGAGCTACGTGAGCTTTCGTTAGTTTCGGGGTGATGAACTTTTGGCCTATACGTTTGAGAGTCATCTAAAGAAGGACCGTCCAACGAAAGCACGCGTTTAGTAGCTATTTTGAGTTTTAGTTCATGAAGCAGGGTGTGGAAGCTGAAGACCTTCGAATGTTTCGTGTGCATGTTGTTCCGTAAGCTTGGTGACAGGTTTGACGTATGTTAGCAGAACAGAATGATTGAGAACAATCTTTACATTGGGTTGGTAACACGAGCTCAATACGTCGTGGGAAGTGCGGGGAAACGTTCTTGATCAATTGGGTTGGTATAGCAACAAATGGCGGAAGCGGCGTCAAAAAAAGAAGGAGGATACGTGGTGGTCATGTTACGAATGTACGGTTTTTGTGTGAGATTGAGGGGGAGACTGTTTTGGGAGGGAGTATTTCGAAATCAATCAGTCTGATATGGTTCGGATGAAATAAACGGATTTGCTTGCGCGTAATCCTATAGTGTGTCCATGTGCATGGCATATAGGTGCTTCAGATGTGTAGAGAGAGTTTTTTCACGTGTGTATGCGGTGTTGTTTTGCAATCTCCATTCCGAGTGCGTTTCCATTCAAATGCGTAGGACTACTGAATGTGAAGATCAAAAGCTAGAGAGAATGACCGAAGTTTGCGTTGCGGAAACCGGGTCTGGTTATCGTCTGCATATTATAGAGGTATCTGACGTAACCGTAAGTAAAATTGATACAAGATAACGACGTACAGGAAGTGAAACATGCCCAACGGCGTATAGAAGTCGTGGGTAAGTGCTCGAAAGCAAGGTAGTGCGTCGTATGTACTTGCGCGGGGAGCAAACCAGGTTTACTTTTGCCGTAGAGGAAAAAATAGCACTCTTAAAGCGAAAGTAGAAAGAAAAATCTAGAAGCTCGATCTACGAGACGTGGACTATAGCATTAAATGTTGCAAGAAGGAAGCTCATTCTCAGTCTTGTATTATCCGGGGGTGACCATCGCGTTACCCTAGGAGGTAGTTTTGGACAAAGTTCAAAAACATACATCGGATTACAGCTTGAACCATAATCCAGGTGTATTACCGAAAAAGGTGGTAGGCTATCATGTTGGCTTTAACTTTAAGAACTAAACCAATTTCTGCAAACGGGTTTGACGTCGTTATGTGAATCAAGCCAGGTGTATTTCAACACGCTGCTCCGACCTATTCCGGTCCGGATAACTCTAACAGTCAGAAAAAAACGAGGCATAGCAGATGTTTACTGCGGCTCCTTACGAGCAGAGCGATTGCTGCCACATCCATTATTCGCATGAGGTTTCTATGCTCTAAAAAGAGAAGAACAAGGAAAACTTAATGAAGGAACAAAAATTATTAAGCTCGTGTTACAACGAAGAATTGAAAAACAACAAGGAAAAAGATTTTTTATATAATGAAAACTTAGTGAAGGAAAAAACTTTTAATAAACGTAATAAAAGGTATAAAGCATGGGATAAAAAAGGCAAAACGTTAGAGGTCTAACAGACAAAAAGCATCAGATATTTGATGATTAACCTAGTTCATATAGCGGCAATCAGAATATTTGTCATCTAACGCCATGTCCATGCTTATACCAAAGCTTAATGCTATGCAACAAAACGAGGAGCTTTTGTCATTGATAAAGAACGTTTTAAGGGGCGGAAGAGCAGTTAGAAGCGGGCACACAGATCCACGGTTTCAAACGCTTATCAGTAATATCGCAGAACTGGAGCGCCATCGGGAACACAATCTACAACTATACCAATTAACGTAGAGCATGAGGGACCCAACGAAAAGGGCGGGGATATGAATGATCGGCAGGATGCGCATTAAGACAAGCGAAATGGAACTAGTATCTTTGGAGAGGCGTAAAAATGTGTGATATATAAGTACGCACATGTGTCTGAAAACGGTATATAAGTGTGCATGTAACATACGAACTGCGCGCGCATTCGCGTGCCTAAAGAAACTGGCATTTCTCCGGGTATGGTAAAGCATTTTATGCATGTATGAATGTTTTACCATACAAGTTTATTGCGGCGTTGCCTCGTATGGTAACAGCGGTTGACAAAGCGCGTTGTGTAGGCGATGGGTGGTGGGGTGTGAAAAGGTCGTGGGAAGGGGGGGAGAAAAGGCAGTGTTAGGTTTGCGAAGCAGCTCATCAAAAGTGTTAGAGTGGGAGTGTAGGCAGGGTCTAAAGAGGTGGGGGATCGACCCCAACCATGGCATCAGGATCAAAGATCCGGGCGAGTGTAGGGGGGGGGTTTGTGTAAAAACACAGCCATCCCAAAAAGGGACAATAGACCGCCATACAACCCAATAGATTAGTCCGAAAAGCAGTTCATGCAAGGAGGGGTAAGAATAAGAGGTTTGTTGAGCAGATAGAAATTAGCGTTAGTAGATTAGTAAGGGTTAGGAAAGGGTCATAAGACCCAGCCATAGGGGGGTGCACGCCCTTAAGCGCGCTTTTCGCCGCTTAGCACCCATAGCGGCTCATCAGAGGGGTTAACGAAACACTGCTCCTGTTAGAACGGGGGATGGGAAGGGGGGAGAAGGAAAATGAAGGGGAAGTCGGGTATGGATTTAGCCAGCCTTACCTGGGTGGTCATAGCCGGTGTCGTCGGAATGTCAGCAGCCGCCATGGAGAACTGGTCTTCGTAGTGACGTATCAGTAGCTCACAGCGTGCGCACAATGCGTAATGCACCGCAATGCGTCTGGCAGAAGCCCGGTACCCTTTGTCTTCTCAGCCGATCAGAAGTGTTACGGCGAGAGAAAATGGGGGGACTGCTGTTGCGTTGTGGGATGAGAGAGAGTGGACATGCTATCACAGTAGCGCATCCGTGCGAGCATTCATGCGGGTGCATACGTAGTTGTATATCAAAACGCATACCGTAGCAAGACGGGGACAGAGGTTGTGCGGTTGGTGTTTGTATAGTGGAGCTGGCCAGAGTGTGAGCCAAGCATAACCAGGCAATGATGAAGGGGGGAACGAGTAGAGGTTCCAAAATTGTATGCAGAAGGGTATTGGGCAAGGGTAGGGGTGCTTCATGGAAGGGCATCTGCGGCAGAGGCAAGGGGTAGTAAGCGTTTTCCGGATCCATAGCTGTAGCAGTCGGCATGTAGGAGCAGAAAGGTGAGTGGGTCTGCAGCTGCGTGTGTTGTTCTGCGAAAAACTGTGTGCCGAGGGGATATCTTGCAGATACTGGGCTCCAGCCAAAACATCCATGACGTGTGGTCGTCAGTATGGGACGGAGTAACTTTGTCTTATGCCCTGTCCTACTTCGCGAGTTCATGTGTAGTTGTAGTGTTTTTTCTTGGTTGCTGGTGGGAAGTACTGGCTATGGGGGCACATGGATTCGTTGTGTTTCGTTTCCGTCTTGTCGCCGTGGGCGCTGTCTTTTGCCTATCGCCTGTGTCGTTTCGATGTGGTGTATTATGTTGTTGTCGTATTCGTAGGGGAAATCGNTTCCGTCTTGTCGCCGTGGGCGCTGTCTTTTGCCTATCGCCTGTGTCGTTTCGATGTGGTGTATTATGTTGTTGTCGTATTCGTAGGGGAAATCGTTCCGTTTCTGTGAGGGCGAAAGGTTATTGCACAAGGACTAAAGAAAGTCGTGCGAGAATTACTGGAACTGCGAAGGGCGAGTAAACCCATAACTGAAGCATAGAGTGTTAATGGTGCGCTGATAAAGGGTGCTTATGCGTACCTGATTTGCCTATAGGTGCAGCAGGGTCTCGACGGGGGTCAGCAGAGACAGTTGGATTATTTTCTAGTGGAGTGAATTCATTTCTAGCTGCCCGCGGATGTCTTTGGGAAAAAAACTCATTGGGTTTTGGCTTTCAGCGTCACTTTGTTGTGCTTAGTTTCAGAGGTTTCTGTTAGCTCTATTTGCCGTAACTAATTCCAAGAACTACTCTCCTGGCTTATTCAAAAATTCATTTTTTTAATTATTTTTTTTTATTTTTTTTATTTTTTAGCCATGCAATTTTTACTAATTATTATTAGTTCTTATTATTAGTATTAGCATTATTGTTTTAATTATAAGGGGATAGAAACCTAAAAAAATAAAAAATAAAAATAAAAATAAAAAATAAAAGTGTATGTGTGTGTGTGTGTGTGTGTGTGTGTGTGTGCCGGGGGGAGCGGAGGGAGGACCCCTCCCACAGCAATCAATCAATCAATCAATCAATCAATCAATCAATCAACCAATCAATCAATCAATCAATCAATCAATCAAAAAAAAAACTATCGATCAATCAATATTTATTTTTTTTCTCACATACCAAAAAACACCCCCCCAAATTTTTAATTTTTTTTTTACAGGGCCATAGAGACCGACGTGGGACGGCCGCGCGCGCGCGCCCCCGCCTGGGCCTGGGGCGGCCGCGTGAAAACTGGGCCTCAGCCACAGGCCAACGGTCAGCCTCCTCGGCTGCCTCCTAGGCCGCAGGATCCGTGGCCTGGGGTGTCACGTAGCCATCTTGTTCTGCCATCTCTGTTCCAGCATCTCTTTTGGCGCCTGTGAGCGCAACCTGGGCCTGTATCCCAGTTTCGTTGTGCAATGGAGGATGTTAGTTCTCAATGCCACTCTCATTTTTCCCTCTAAGGTTCCACGTCCATTCTGCCGGGTCCATTTCCAGGTTACCAATGGTTGGACAGTAGATAGGAACTCATTGTCCTCAATCACTCTGGCTTTCTGGGCTAGCTCCTCCATTATCGACACCCGTGTTCTTGAGTCTTTATTCTGTGCACTCGTTCTGTTCCGTGACTCCTTAATTTTGTACATGTCCGCTTGCAGCCAATTTCCTTTTGGCCCCTCTCCCCCCCCTCCTCGGAAGGCCTCCTTTGGCCTTTCCTCATCCCTCCATGCGGCCCAGCTCCCTTCTGCCCAGCTTTGAACTTGTTTCAACACGGTTACCCACTCTCTTGGTGCTGATATCAGTATGTCTTTGAGGTTTTCCAATAGCTAGTGGCTTCCTTTAAGTTCCTTCCTCCACTCCCTTGTTGTCTTCCATCATGATTTTTGTTCTGACCACAGGTGCTTGACTTGCCACACCCTGTGTTTCGCGCACGTCCGCCATCTAGTATCATGTCCTAGTAGGGTCCTTAGTTTGCCCTTCCCATCCTTCAGCAGCCTCTAATAAGCTAGGATCCGTACTCAGCGGCTTCCCGTACCCTTCGGGCGGAAAATCCAAGGTAAGCCTCTTAAGTTCGGATTTTGGTTGATCGAGAGAAGCGGGGTCTATTCTTCAGTAGTAGAGGGGCGTAAAAAAAACTTGCATCTTTCAGAACTGTCCCTGTTGATTTGCTGTGCGGACGGTTAGTGACCGCACCGAGAAATCCAAGAAACGGTTAGGAATTAGTGTGGTCAAAATTTTTAATTTTCTTCGTAATAAGGCGCGCGCGGCCATTTTTCAAATTTCTTGTGCATCGCGCAAACCCGCTTCTTGCTCTACATCTACGCGTCATCTTCCCTTTTTGCTGCACACTCCTTTGTGCGTGTCTCTTCGTCTTCCCCTAAAGTTACACCCGATCCCCTGCTTACCTATCAACGTGAGCGATTGGTTGTCTAGTTGGCTAAGTTGGGATGGTCGGACCAACGTGGTGAAAGCAGAGCGCGCACATTACTTGAACGACCACCCCAATTATGCAGAACTTTAGATTAGCCTCTTTCAATCCTCCTAGAATCCTTGCCTTTCTTCTGTCCTACTCATCTACACCCCTCGGTACCAGCACCTCGCGCTGGCACCCCGCCGCCTTCCGCGCTATAAATTCTCGCAGTTCCTTCCTCTCCTTCTCTCTGATCTCGGCTGCAATGTTGCGCGAGCTATGCGCGAAGTCTGCGGCGTCGAACAGGCTTGACGTGCCCAGAGACGTGCCCAGTGACGGGCGGAGTGACGACGTGGGGTGGAAACTAGCAGTAGACTTGGGGTAAGACAGTTGGAGTGACCGGTGGTGGAGATCGAACACCGCCAGCGGCAAGGCCTTGTGGCTATGGTTGGTTGATGTTCGGACTGATTGGGGGTTGCGCCTGAGGGAGGCCAGCCGTGTGGGAATTTTGAATAGCGAGGGACTCACTTCTATCTCCATTGTTGCTTTGTCCGAGGATGATGTGTGCAGTGTCCCAAGGTGTGGGTACTCAGTCGTATGCATGCTCATTGGTACGAGAGTCTATGGATGTTGAATGTCTTGTTGTAGATGAATGTGTAGGTATGTGGGCGCTCACAGGCGCAGCTCTAGGGACTGGGTGTCGACCATCTGCACACTACGTGTGAAATCAATGAAAGTGGGAAGCTGAAAGATCACTGTGGAAAAAGAAAGGCAGTGATCTTACGTTCTGTGCTTCGCACCATAACGCGACCTCTTGGAAGTGCCTATTGGAAACTGATACGAATTTGGATTTTAACGTGCTGGTGTTTTTTAACTGTAGGAATACTACTGGGAAGTTGGTGGGCTTATCATGAGCTAGGTTGGGGCGGTTGGTGGTTTTGGGATCTCGTAGAAAATGCATCTTCGATGCCTTGGGGAAGCTGAAAGATCACTGTGGAAAAAGAAAGCCTGTGATCTTACGTTCTGTGCTTCGCACCATAACGCGACCTCTTGAAAGTGCCTATTGGAAACTGATACGAATTTGGATTTTAACGTGCTGGTGTTTTTTAACTGTAGGAATACTACTGGGAAGATGGTGGGCTTATCATGAGCTAGGTTGGGGCGGTTGGTGGTTTTGGGATCCCTCTAGGGACTGGGTGTCGACCGTCTGCATGAATGCATGAGTCATGATGAGTGTGTTGGATTTCCCTCCCTTCCTCGACCCTTGGCGATCCCGACGCCACGCGTATGTGCGGGGATCGTCTCTAACTCTTTCCCTCCTCCCCCTTTGCACGAGCAGGGAATCTGGGTTAATTGGGATGGTGTTTCTCCACGACTTGCGTCCGACAACTGAGGATATCAGTCGCATTCCACGACGCGGCTGATATCTCCGCGCCTCGGTCCTAGTCACCTTTGTCCTGACAACTAACTGGTGATTACGACGTTGTATCCCTGAGCCTGCACTCTGGCTGAAACAGAGAGGGTGAGGTGAGTTCCATTGAGTTTTGTAAGGAGTCAGTTTTTGCCTCGGCAAACGCGGGCGTGGGTAACTGCCCGTGCTCGGCCCTCTCGTCGATACATTGCAGCGTGCTACTGTCCTTCCAGATCGCAGATGACGACAATATTTACTGCGATGTGGAAGTACGGAACACCCTGCGACAAACTGAGCAGATTCGTCTGTATAACCCAACCAGGGCCTGCCACGTAGGGGGAAGCGGGTTTGTTCTGATTGATCGGTTCTCTTCCCCTCCCCTGATCCTGCCTTACATAACCTGACAGTGTTACCTTGGTCCACGACCCATGCCACGTGGCAGCCTCAGTTTAACTGTCGCTGGTGTCGGCAGGGATACTCGTGTTCCTGACGAAGACTAGTCCTGGGATACGAAGGTGCGGCCCGATTCCCAGAGCTCTCCCGCAACGCGGGTGCACTCCTGGCTAACTTTCGGACCTCGGTTCCCCCAGCCCATCCCAAATCAAACGACGCCGCACCTGGACGCCCGCATGGACTCAATGAATCTGACGTAGAGGCCTGAAAGCGCCATGCCTCTGGGCTTATGCCTCAAAGTTAGCGTGAACTTAGCGCGAAAGGAGCGGTGAATTCCGGTCTTCCCTTTCCTTTTCTCCCTTCCTTTTGGTTTTGTCAATGGTCGGCCGGGTAGCGCGCCGCTCTCAGTCTCCTCGGCCAAGCAGAAGTTTTTGAATCCGAACAGAGCGTGTCATTTTGGAATAACCGCTCTCATTCCCATGTATCTCTCTTTTGCCCTCAATGATGACCCGGATTCAAGAAAGGCCTCGGTATGAAACAAGAATCGCCCGTTCCGTCTGGGCGATTCAACCCCACCGGCAAAAAATCCTCGGCCACACCCCCAATTACTCTGATTGGCGTTTGCCAGTACGGGACGCCGTGCGGGGTGTGAGGTTTGCACATCACAGACATTGATTACAGAACAATGGCTGTCTCAGCACATCCTCTCTTGTTCTGGGTCTGTAAACTTTTGCTGGGAAGACCTCCTCCCATAGCGTCAGTAGTTGCCTCACCTCGAGGAGTCCTGCATATCATCCTGCTGTTCCTCCTGGCCGTTCAGTTCTCTTCTTTGCCTGCCTATCTTGGCCCATGTTTTGCTCATAACCCAGAACAGGCCTATCATATTATCTGCTCTTCCGGTGATGCTCTCCAGGGCCAATGGAACCCATGGTAGTCTGTGATTGCTTATTGACTTGATGATCCACTGAGTCTGTAATCCTTTGATCTGGAGTTCATGCTATACTACGCCCAGTCCCCTTTGGTTTTCTTTCTTATGATGTCTCTCCATGCCACTTCTGTTATGAAGTGTTGCTTTGCTGGATTAGCTGTCCACAAAGATGACACTGCCTTTCTTCTCAGATTCATTGTTAATTGCGAGGTAGGACTCCACAACATCGCTGCATACCATAGCATTGAGAAAAACGATGCATTGAGGATCGGTGCTTTCCTGTACAGAGATGTTTGCGCCGCTGACCACGCCCCATCTTGGTCAACATCTTTGCCAATAATTATGGGGCCATGGAGTGCAAAGGCCTTCTCTCCATTGCTTTATGCTGACGAATCTTAGTGGTTAGGATGGGTGTAACCATTGCATACCTTCCGGAGTAGTTGCTGGTATTTGGTGAGCCTCTTCTGGGTTCGTCAACCACCGGCCCACCGTTTTGGAGTCTTCTGAACCAATTGATTCTCATTAATGAGGCAATCTGAAATGCTAGCCTCNAATGCTAGCCTCTTCTGGGTTCGTCAACCACCGGCCCACCGTTTTGGAGTCTTCTGAACCAATTGATTCTCATTAATGAGGCAATCTGAAATGCTTGGATGGCACGCCTTAGGCCTCAAGTGAGGAGTCAGAAGCTCTAATGAGGACTATCAAACAGTCCGCAAACAGTATCATTCTTGGGATAAGGATGTGCCTTCTCTGCTGGTCTATCGTTGTGACTACCGTCTTCCCCCGAATAGAACGCCCTGTAATTATCTATGTACCTAGACTGGAAGTTGCCCCAAATACAGCTAAACGACCAGATGTTCTATTCGGGTGAAGACGGTAGTCTTCCGATTGAGGGGGTCCTTCCCGAGGAATGATGCTATTGCCTCCCTTATAAACATGAATTTGGTGCCAATTGTGGATCTCCCTGTCTGGCTGACCTTGACATTTTATTTCTCTGATAGGTGGCCATTAACTTGGACTTGCCCTTGCGCATCGTTATACTATACCCTTACCTGTTTCCTGAAGTGAGCTCCTACCCCCATTTCTTCCATACATTGTTGTAGGAAGCCCCAACTCACCTGATCATAAGCTTTCCAGAATCGAAGAGAGTATTGCAAGATTTTATTATTATTATTATTATTCTTTTTAAAGAATCGGCCCCGTGGGACAGCTTGAGATGCTGGTAGGAGCAGTCGCCTCAAGCTCGCCCGGGGTGGCTCCATCTGTTGGTGGGGAGCAGCACCTGCTGAGAAGCGGGCCCAGCATCCCTTATTAGAATTGTTGATTATAAAATTCACCTCAGAGATTTTAAAGTCAGGAAGGGGAGTGACTGTACAGCCCGAGCAAAGGCCAGTAGTAGTTTGCCTACTAGGGTGCCTAACATTGTTGTCTGCCCTTCCACACTTTTGTTGTACTCGCTGAAACTGGAATGCCTTTGTTTTTCGATCATGGAGTCCCTCAGCTTCTAAACCTCGTCAACCTCCAAATCCTTTTTTTTTTTTTTGCTTTTCCTTTTTCTTATTTGATGTCTCTTACTGTGTCTGTAAAAGTCATTACATTGTTCAACATGAACCTCCCCAGGATGAAGCCTGTATGATGCATGTGGAAGCATCCCTGCACGGCTACCCTAAGCCTGTTAGCTAGCGCTTTCGCTACTATTCTATGTGCCATTGTTAACAATGTGATGGGCTGGTACTTCTTTATGTCCTTCGGATTTCCCTTCTTGTACAGCAGCGTGACTATCCCTGTGGATGGTTCCACCCCCATTCCTTCGTTGTGCCATGTGCTATTTAGGAAAGCTTTGTATTCCCCCCACAAGATTGGCCAGTAGATCAGCCACAATTCTCTAGTTGGTCCGTCCTTACCCAGGTCTTGTTCGAACTCATCGACTTCAATACCTCCTCCAATTCGTCCTGTGACAGTGGCGCATCCAGTTTGTCCGCCTGTTCCTGCATTATGGTAGGCTTTAGATATGAGAGAAATTTAGCTCTTGTGTCTGTTGTTTGCTGTCTATTCGGGTGAAGACGGTAGCGTGAGTATGCTCTTATATGATTTCCTTTGGAATGACCTTTGCATAGAGATACTGGGCACACACTCATAAATCTTCTTCTGCTTTTCTTAAACTCGCTTGCCCTGTAAAGAATTAATGTACATGGTTTGCAAATCTTTGGCTCTGCTTTTTGTCTGTATGGTTAATGCGGGGAAGGAATTCGGTCTGTGGGGCTGATTTTTTCCATAGGCAGGGGGGCTGAAGGCCATATCCTGGGTTCCTGGCATACCAGGTGCTTTTGTGTCAATCAGTGACCGCAATGGTACGTTCATTTGACTCTTTCATTCACATTGTACAAAACAGTACAAAATTGCAAATGTGTTTTTTGCAAGCAACTTTGACGAGTTTTTATGTTCATAGTGTCCTTTCTATATATGCTAAATTGAATCCCTGCCCATTAGTCAACAAGTACAACACACGGCAGGTCGAAGGCTGCTGCTGTTGACAGTCAGCCATCTTCACTAGCTTTTGAAATTCCAAACACAGCTTCCTGTTTGTCAATAACTTCTACGCTCTAACTTCTGAGGGCATAGTCCACATATGTATTCCCCTTACATCAGCCAGTGCTATCTCTGCAGCAGCCAGACTGTGTTTAATGGTTTCTCTGCAGAGTCTGGGTGTTGGCACGTTGCATTAGTGGTAGGAGAATACCAGTGATTTCCTCCCTTGCTGCTCTAACTTGGTGTCCAAGTGACCCACCATCCAACCTCCAAAGCACCCCGGCAGAGCGGCTACGGCAGATAGGGCTCTGGGGGGAAACAGTTGGTAGTAACACATTGGCCACTTGATTCAACTGTTTGTTGATACCATCCCTGTGAGCAAAAAAAAGAACTCCACTAGGCGAATTGTCGATCCCCAGATTCCCCACTAATTATGTGTCATCATGACAGACCAAATCTTAGGTAGGAAGAAAACAAGGTCAAAAGAAAAAAGTCAAAGTAGCCCACTGCCTCATCATTGTATCTCAAGTGTGCTCACAGACTCAGAACACCTTCCCCCCCCCAGACACACACACAGAGAAGAGAGAGAGAGAGAGAGAGAGACAGAGAGAGAGAGAGAGAGAGAGAGAGAGAGAGAGAGAGAGAGAGAGAGAGAGAGAGAGAGAGAGAGAGAGNAGAGAGAGAGAGAGAGAGAGAGAGAGAGAGAGAGAGAGAGAGAGAGAGAGAGAGAACACTCAGTAGTTGCAGAAAGATAGGGAATGTCATGAGATTCTTTTTTTTTGTTTTTTTAAACAGGTCCTTATGGCCCTGGCTCCATGTCCATTCTGGGGAGCATCAGTCCGATTCCTATTCCCCCGGCAAGTCATATGAACAGGATTAAATCAATGTACCCACACACGCTCCCTTCCGTCTGGCCGAAGGGACCCTGATCAGCATTGATTGCTCCACAGATCTGGAGGATTGACTGTCAGCTTGCCTGTCCCCGAAATTCCTATCAGGCTCCTCTATCGGGGTCTGTCAGGTACGCTATTATTACCTGTGTTAGTCCCTGGGCGGCCCGACTGGGGGAAGGTCGCCCGGGCGCCCTTCCGGGCGGCCCAGCCCGGGCAGGGCCCAGGCAATCCCAGCGCATAATATTTAGAAAAATAGAAAATAAAACAAGTTCAAAAAAATCCAAAAAGAAAAATATGTTGTGTAAAATTGCAATGCGAATGACTTTTGGCTGAGGGCCACATCAAAATTCCTTGTTAATTTCAAGATAAAAATAAATGAGAAAACATGAGTCCAACTGTACCCTTTTAAGCCCTTTAGTCACTGTTTATACCCCCCAACCCCCCTGTGTAATACCCCCCCTGATATGCCCTGAAGTGGCCCTCAGGCCACACGCAGGCCGCGACCCCCGTCAGAGGCCGCAAAGGCCAGGGGGAGAAATTCCCTTGTTGACCCAGGGCCTGTGCACCTGACAGTTGTTGACTTTGGTCAACTGACCAGCGGACCAAGAGTCAAAGTCTGTATGTACCCAGCCAGGCTGCCGGTCAGACACACACACTTGTTTGTATGCACGTACCAAGACAGCATCAGGACCAAGTGAAAGTCTGCAACTGCACGCAATCCAGGCCCTCGGCTGTGAGTCAATCCGGGCCACCGTGGGTGGGAGACGTGAGGCAGGTCAACTCGGTCAATCACTACATAAGACCCTGCATCCAGGGGGTCAACATTCAGTCTTGCTATGCCGCCTTGACGCTGGCTGGACGCTGGCTTGACGCTTGCACTGTGGACGACGACGCGGGGCTGAGGCAGCATGCTGGCGCTTTCTCTGCTGAGCGCCAGCCTCTGCTGATGTGGCGCATGCCACCTGTCTTCATTGCTGATGTGGCGCATGCCACCTGTCTTCATCTCTGATGTGGCACTGGCCACGCTGTCTACATTGGGTGAGCGGACACGACAAGGAAGGAGATCGGGATCTGTGGATGATTGAGGAGGATCGGGATACTTACTTGAGGTTGATGTCGATACTGTGCGCTGTTGATTGTCTCCAACGTCTTCACGAGAGAACTGTGCCACGTGGCACTTCGATGCGATCAGGATTTGTCAGTCTTGTTACTGGATACTGTTTTGCTGACTTGGAGGCGAGGGAAGCCCGAAGGAGGAGTGGGAAATGTTGGGCTACTCTCTGTGTGGTCATTGATGATTACTATCTCTTCCACCTTCTAATCTGTCTATTCCCCCTCCACTCTATTCGTCTACTGGAAACGAGACATTGTAGAGATCACATTCATGATTATCGCTGAAGTTTTCCCCCCTTTTTCCATTGTCCCGGGCGGCCGGAGTGCCCAGGGCAATTAATGCTGGCAGACAATAGCCCTCTTGCTTTTCTAGTACGCCTGCGCAGTTAATCCCCTGGTTACTCAGGGCAATCAATGCTGGCAGGCAGTAGTCCTCTCATACATTGCACATCAGAAAAAAGGGGAGGGAGGAACTAGTTTCTCAGCAGTAGATATCTGGCGCCTGGTACAGGGCGAAGAGGTATTCTCCTTTCTTCTCAACAACCTGCACAGTTAATCCTCTGGAGGACAGAGTAATCAATGCTGGCAGTTTTTTTCTTGAAACAAGTGCGGTAGTAGCACACTTTCAAACTGTAAAGGCAAAAAAACACTAATGGGCAGCGGAAAAATGGCCGTAGTTCGAAAAGGCAGTCATAACATCAGAAGGCGGTAACATCAGGCCCCGAGTTTGAGAAGGGCGGTTGTAGCACCCTTTTCTTTTTTTCTTTTTCTTTTTTTATCCGTTTTTTTTTTT